>BHFT01077292.1:0-19823 GCA_004320025.1 Laticauda laticaudata | reverse complement strand
CGCTATCCCTCGGAAGGATGGAAGCTGAGTCAACGTTAAGGCCTGATGAGATTCGATTTGCCAAACTGCTGGCAGCTCATGATCAGAGTAGCCTGCAGCACTGCACTCTGTCCAATGTGCCACTATACCTATTTGGCTATAATTGCACACAAACAGAAAAGGGAGAGTGATATTTTTTTAAAATGCAAAGATTGTTTTAAAAAAAAGTGTTTTTTTCATTAATAAGCCTATTACAGTCATAATGGCTATGCTTTACAACGTTCCTCATAAAGCAGGACAAGTTGAAGTCAAAGGGTTGGATCAATATGGGATTAAATCAATAAGAATAAAAGGATGGCAAGGAAGAAAAAGAGAAGAAAGGACCTGGATTTCTTTTTTCTTTTTCTATAGATGATATAGATATATTTACAAAAATAAAGTGGTTACATTACCCCAAAATACTTTGTTCCTGATGCATGAGTCTTTTCCATTTTTCTTCTGATCTCATGGGTTTTGGCTAAGTCTTATGCCCTAATACAGGTGTTTGTAACTTGGAATGCATGGACTCCTGAAGGTCTTTGTACAGATTTCAAGAGAATAATGAACCTGGATAGGAAATATTACAATTTATTTTCACTAATTTCTTCCTGAAATATAGGCTTTCATCTGATGATTGTAAGGAACTAACTAAATAGATTCCAAAAATATTTATTTAGATCAATAAATGTTCTCCCAAAGGTGCTTTTCAAGAGGCAGCTGGGACTTCTGGTTTTTTTTTAAAGACGTTTCACTTGTCATCCAAGAAGTCATCCAGAGCTGAAGAAGCTTCATGGATGAAATGCCAAAACATCTTCAAAGAAAACCAGAAAGTTCAATGCCTCTTGAAAAAGCACCTTTGGGATAACCATGACCTGGTTGACTGAGAATCTCATAGACATCAATAAATGCCGCTTTACTGAAAATGGTGAATACCTTTGATCATGTGAAATATTTCAAATGTAATTTATTTATTAAATCTATATATATAAAAGTGAAATACCACTCACAGATCATCACAAAATCTCCAGAACCATAAAGACTACAAACTCAAAATTGGCATATATGTTTTCTTGGTTTCTAGGTGCTCACTAAGAAAGGATTTTTCAAATGACCATCAGAGCATTCGTATTTCATATATTATTATTAACACGCTCTGATGTAAAGGAGCTCTACTCCCCACCCCACCTGAAAAGAAATCTGTTCCGAAAACGAAACACAAGCAGAGGAGAGGAGTTTCAGTTTTAGTTCACAGCAGCAACCAGTTTTAATACAGAACAGTTGACCTAAGCCCCGCACAGGTTCCTTGCTGTCTCCTTCTTGCTCACATAGCAAATATTATTTCACTTCCAACAACTCTCAACTCCAACTCAACTCTCTCACACAGTATCAGGACGCTCGCCAGATGAATACCAATGGATGCTGGTAGGCAGAGGCAGAATTTTTTCCCTTTATTTTCCTCTGCAAAAACTAAGCCCAACCACATAGTTTTGGGTTTTTAAGAAACAGAGGTATCAAGCTAGTATATTTACATAGCTGACTCCATGCAACTAACAAAATTAAAAAAGCACAATGCAGAAATCCATAACCCCATCCCCCCAATCAACCACAGCTGCAACAAACATAATCTAACTAACCATTTGAATGGTTCCATGTCTTCCTGATACAGTGTTGTAGAAAAGGAGCTAAAGCCCATGTCCACACTGCACCAACAGATGGAAAGAGGATGTAAAATGGAGAGAAACACTTGCCATCCGTTGGTTAACGTATGCTTCCGTTCTGTACTCACCGCATCCGTTTTTTATCCTCTCTATCCGTCCAGCATCTGTCTGTTGAGATTTCATCCACTCAAAAAGTTTTGAGCTGAACAAAACTTTTTGAGCGGAAAATGTATCCAACGCGTCCGTTCTGCATCCGCAACGCATATGGGGAACATTCGTTCTACATCCGTCATCATCCGCTACGCATCTGCTATATCCGCTAGGCATCTGCTACGCATCCGCGCAACTCAATTCCGTTCCAGCGGAAAACAGACACAGGGAAAGCGAAACGGATGTGGAACGGACACAAAGCATTAGTAGCACGGACAGAGAAAAGATGAAGCGATGCAGCTCGCATACAAAGCATTAAAACAGAAAAAACGTTTGCAGAGGGGGACTTATCTCGGATATTTAGGATGTCTGCAGGATGTCTAGAGGTTGCAAAAGGACATTCTAGTTGGAAAACCTATTTTCTATAAAAAGGGGGAGGAAATCACCTGGATCTCTCTTTCAGTCAGCAGCCCTATGGTGCAAACCTCTTCAGCCTTCATCTGCCTCTTGCTCTTCCACAGCATCCAGTCATTCTCCACCATCGATCATCACACACTCCTTTTGGTAGCCACCATCGTTCTACAACAGTGCGAAGCCATCTACAGGCTCTTTCACCTGTTCTATGCGAAGAAAAGTAGGCGGCCAAGAAGTGTCTGGCGGTCCAAAGATGGATCGCCAGAAGAGCTGAGTACGGACTGTATAACAAGCTGATGGTGGAGCTGACGAATGAACTTCATGAGGATGCCGCCAGCCATGTTTGATGAAGTTGTGGAGCGGCTGAGACCCAGGTTGACCAAGCAGAGTACCAACATCCGGCCCAACCTGGACCCTGGTCTCAAGTTGGCACTGACTCTGCACCACCTGGCCTCAGGGACCACATACAGGAGCATACAGTATGCTTGGAGGGTGCCACACAACACCATCAGCATTGTGGTCAGAGAAGTGGTGCAGGCCATCATCGAAGAATACCTGGAGGAGCTCCTCCAGTGCCCCTCCACTGAAGAAGGCTAGAAGAAAGTTGCAGAGCAGTGGTATCAGAAGTGGAAACTTCCCCCACACCGTTGGAGCCATAGGATGGGAAGCACGTGGCCTGCAAAGCTCCAGCCAAGTCAGGGTCCACTTATTTCAACTACAAGGGCTTCTTCAGCATCATCCTCTTCGCCATGGTCGATGCTGACTACAAGTTCTTGTACATCGATGCTTCAGGGCAACGGGTCATCTTCAGATGCCCAGATTAAACAATGCTAGTCACCTCAAGGAGGGGCTGGAATGCAACCTCATCATGGGCTTCCCAGATCCAGACCCCCTGCCTAACGAACACACAAGATGTGCTCTACTTCATCATGGGGATGATGCCTTCTCCCTCAGAACCTACTTCATGAAGCCTACACTTCCAGATGCCTCACCCGTGAAGAGAGGATCTTCAACTACAGGCTGTCCAGGGCAAGGCGGGTGGTGGAGAACACCTTTGGCATCCTGGCCAACTGGTTCCAGGTACTTCTCACCACCATGGCAGCATCGCCCACAGACTGTGAGGCAGGATCGTTGGAACTTGCCTGCATCCTGCACAATCGTACATTGCGCAAACCCGCTACCCAGTGTTGCAGGAACAGGCTCGTGGACCTCCAACAACGGAATGGGGACATGGAGCCTGGTTGATTGGAGGCAAGGTGGAACCTGATAGATTACTGTGGATGTTCAAGGCCCCAACAAGCTTCACGTGAAGGGAAGAAGCAGCGCAACCTCCTGAAACACTGGTGCAACTGCCCAGCTGGAGCAGTGGAGTGGCAAGACAGGATGATAGATGCTGTTAATGATGCTTCCTTCAGCCTGTCTCATCATACTGATGAGATTGGGCCATGGTATGTTTGAGTGGGCCTACAATGAACAGGGCATTTAATAAAGAGTTGGTGTTATATTGTTGAAATGTTGTGGATTGAATGATTACATTGTAATTGATAATAAAGGGCCATAGGTGTGGCACCTGGGAGGGTGACCATACAGTCCCACTATGCTTGCACTGGAGGTTTATCTATCCACAGCTATTACCCATTCCACAGGTATCCCTGCCCATCCCACTGCTATCCTTATCCATCCACAAGCATGCAAAGGCTTAAACCATTTCTAAAAGTTTCCACCAAGACTTTATTTAATAAAAATAAATGAAGCAAGTGTGTGAAGCAAAGATAATCTTTATTGATAACAAGCTGTAAAAGAAAATGACCCCAGTGTTCCCAAGCAAAGATAAAGTCAAACAGGTAGCAACCCAGTCTTCTGGGGACTCTTCTCAGTCACTCTGAGCATGCCCATAGTCTCAGGGGTGAAGGTCCAAGGTGCTGTGGAGGTGGCTGCTGCTGTGAGTGCTGGTCTGAGGCCGCCATTGGGGTGCCTGGCCCTGAGAGGACAACATGGAGATGGTGTATGCAGAAGCTTCAAGAGCGGCTCAAAGTCCTTTGATGTTTGGAGAGCCCCTTCCTCCAGGGACTGGTGTCAGCCCCAATACCGATGACAGATGTTCTGAGGCTGGCTTTCGCTGTGGGATGGAGGAAGGAGGGAGTGTCGTGGGGATGTCTGTTCTGCAGATGAGTGAGATGAGGCTGTTGGTGGCATCTGTGGCGTGGGTTTGGCACCTGTGCGTTGGTGCATCGTTGGTGTGGCTAGGCATTCAGTTGGCATGCTGCATCGGTGGCATCGGTGGCATCGGTGCATCAGTTGGCATCGTGGCACCGGGTTGCGTTCATGTACCTGGCCTGGACTTGTAAGGGCTGCCTGCTGTTGCTGGAGCTCTGGGAAGCCGTTAGCCTTTGAGTAGGTGTGGGTCTGTGGCAAGCCTTGGAAGACAGTGACATCAACCTTGGGATGAGAGGAAAAAACAGACCTGGACTGGGTTCGGTAGCAGGTTCAGCATGCGGTCTGTGAGGGTGTGAAGAAGGACCGGTTATCCTGTCCTTTGATCCTTCTGGTAATGTGATATTCGGACATGTTACAATAGGGTCCTGGTCTGACGTTTGTTATGAAGCGCCTTGCATTGGAGGATGGGACGTCTCGTGTGTACCAGCTGAGAGAGAAGATCTACGCTGCTATAATATAAGAGTGTTCCTGATCTCCAGCAGTGACAGTGTGGCTCTGCCCCTCCTGGTCTGCAAGCCCTCATAACAAACGGTCAACCAGGACCTATTGGAACTTATGTCCGTAATCACATTTACCAGAGGATCAAGGACAGGATCACCGGTCTTCTTCACAACCCTCCAGACCAGCTGAACCTGCTTACAAACCCAGTCCAGGTCTGTTCCTCCAATCCCAGGTTGATGTCACTGTCCTTCAAGGCTTTTTTCCACAGACCCAACCTACCAAGGCTACGCGCTTCCAGAGCTCCAGCAACACAGGCAGCCTACTTACCAGTCCAGGCACAGGTACATCGAACGCAACCGTGTTGCCCACCGATGCCACTGATGCCACCGATGCCACCGATGCCACGATGCCAGCCATGGCCACTGATGCCAGCCACACCAACGCATAGCCACCCAGCACAGGGTGCCACCCACGCCACAGATGCCACCAACGCCTCATCTCCTCATTCTGCCAGAACAGACATCCCCACTACACTCTCCTTCCTCCATCCCACAGCGGAACCCAGCCTCATGAACATCTGTCATCGGTATTGGGATGACACCCATGTCCTGGAGAAGGGGCTCTCAAACATTTCAAAGGACTGGAGCCAGCTCTCTGAGAGCTTCCTGCATACACCATCTCCTGTTTGTCCTCTCAGGGGCCAGGCACCCCAATGGGCCGCCTCAGACCAGCACTCCAGGCAGCAGCCACCTCACAGCACCTGCGACACTTTCACCCCTGAGACTATGGGCATGCTCAGGGAGTGACTGAGAGCAGTCCAGAGACTGGGTTGCTACCGTTGACTTTATCTTTGCTTGGGCACTGGGGTCATTTTTTCTTTTACAGCTTGTTATCAATAAGATTATCTTTGCTTCACACCACTTGCTTTCATTTATTTTATTAAATAAAAGTACTTTGGTTGAAAACTTTTAGAAATGGTTAAAGCCTTTGCATGCTTGTGGATGGGATAAGGATAGCGAGTTGGGAATGGGCAGTGATACCTGTGGATGGGTAATAGCTGGCGAAGATTAAACCTCCACAACAGTGCAACAAGCATTAGTGGGACTGTATGTCCCACCCTCCCAGCGTGCCACATATTGGCCCTTTTATTATCAATTACAATGTAATCATTCATCCACACATTTCAAATAAACACAACTCTTTATTAAATGCCCTGTTCATTGTAGGCCCACTCAACATACATGGCCCAATCTCAATCAGTATGTGAGACGAGGGCTGAAGGAAGCATCCATTAAGCATCTATTTCATCCTGTCTTGCCACCTCCCAATCTGCCTCCAGCTGGGCAGTTGCACCATTGATTTTCAGGAGGTTGCCGCTGCCTTCTTCCCTTTCACGTGAAGCTCTGTTGCGGGCCTTGAACATCCACAGTATCTATTCAGGTTCCACCTTGCCTCCAATCACCAGGCTCCATGTCCCCATTCCCTTGTTGGAGGTCCCACGAGGCCGTGTTCTGGCAACACTGGGTAGCGGAGTTGCGCATGAGATTGTGCAGGATGGCAGCAAGTTTTCCACGATCCTGCTCCACAGTCTGTGGGCGGATTGCTGCATGGATGAGTGAGAAGTTACTGAGAACCAGTTGGCAGGGATGCCAAGGTTAGTTCTCACCACCGCCCTTGCCCTGGACAGCCTGATATTGGAAGATCTCTTCTTCACGGCGGGTGAGCATCTGGAAGTGTAGGGCTTCATGAAGTTAGGTCTGAGGAGAAGCATCATCCCCCATGATGAAGTAGAGCACATTCTTTGTGTCGTTAGGCAGGGGGTCTGGATCTGGCGAAGCCCATGATTGAGGTTGCACTTCCAGCCCTCCTTGAGGTGACTAAGCATTGTTTTTATCTGGGCAAATTCTGAAGATGACCGTGGCCTGAAGCATCGATGTACAAGAACTTGTAGTCAGCATTCGACCATGGCGAACAGAGGATGAGCTGAGAGCCCTTTGTAGTTGAAATAAGTGGACCTGGACTTGGCTGGAAGCTTTGCAGGCCACGTGCTTTCCCACTCTATTGGCCTCCAACGGATGTGGGGGAAGTTTCACTTCTGATTACACTGCTCTGCCAACTTTCTTCTAGCCTTCTTCAGTGGAGGGGCACTGGATGGAGCTCCTCCAGGTATTCTTCGATGATGGCCTGCCACCACTTCTTCTGACCACAATGCTGATTGGTGTTGTTGGCACCCTCCCAAGCCATACTGTATGCTCCTGTATGTGTTTCCCGATGGCCAGGTGGTGGCAGAGTCAGTGCCACCTTGGCAGACCAGGGTCCAGGTTGGGCCGGATGTGGTACTCTGCTTGAGTCCAACCTGAGCCGTCTCAGCCGCTTCCCAACTTCATCAAACATGGCTGGCGGGCATCCTCATGAAGTTCATTCGTTCAGCTCCACCATCAGTTGTTATTCAGTCCCGTACTCAGCTCTCTGGCGATCCATCTTTTATGGACCCAGACACTCTTGGCCGCCCTTACTTTTCTTCGCATTAGAACAGGTGAAAGAGCCTGTAGATGGGCTTTCTCCACCTGTTGTAGAACGATGTGGCTCACCAAAAGGAGTGTGTGATTGATCGATGGTGGAGATGACTTGATGCTGTGGAAGAGCAGAAGAGGCAGGATGGAAGGCTGAAGAGGTCTGCCACCATAGGGCTGCTGGACTGAAAGAGAGACCATGTGATTTCCTCCCCCTTTTTATAGGAAATATAGCGTTTCCACTAAGATGTCTTTTGCAACCTCAGACTCCTGCAGACATCCTAAATATTCCGAGCATAAGTTCCCCTCTGCAAAGTTTTTTTCTGTTTAATGCTTTGTATGCGAGCTGGCATCCGCTTCATCCTTTCTCTGTCCGTGCTACTAATGCTTAGTGGCGAGTTGGTGTCCGTTCCACAATCCGTTTCCGTTTCCTTTCCCTGTGTCTGTTTTCCGCTGGAACGGAAGTTTGAGTTTGCGCGGATGCGTAGCAGATGCTAGCGGATATAGCCAGATGCGTAGCGGATGGATGACGGATGTAGAACGAATGGTTCCCCATATGCGTTGCGGATGCCAGACGGACGCGTTGGATACATTTTCGCTCAAAAAGTTTTGTTCAGCTCAAAAACTTTTTTGAGTGGATGAAATCTCAACAGGAACAGATTGCTGGACGGATTTAGAGAGGATAAAAAACGGGATGCAGTGTGAAGCTACAAAGGAAGCATACGTTAACCAACGCAACGGATGGCAAGTGTTTCTCTCCATTTTACATCCTCTTTCCATCTGTTGGTGCAGTGTGACATGGGCTTTAGCTCCTTTTCTACAACACTGTATCAGGAAGACATGGAACCATTCAAATGGTTAGTTAGATTATGTTTGTTGCAGCTGTGGGTTGATTGGGGGGAATGGGGTTATGGATTTCTGCATTGTGCTTTTTTAATTTTGTTAGTTGCATGGAGTCAGCTATGTAAATATACTAGCTTGATACCTCTGTTTCTTAAAAACACAAAACTATGTGGTTGGGCTTAGTTTTTGCAGAGGAAAATAAAGGGAAAAAATTCTGCCTCTGCCTACCAGCATCCATTGGTATTCATCTGGCGAGCGTCCTGATACTGTGTGAGAGAGTTGAGTTGGAGTTGAGAGTTGTTGGAAAGTGAAATAATATTTGCTATGTGAGCAAGAAGGAGACAGCAAGGAACCTGTGCGGGGCTTAGGTCAACTGTTCTGTATTAAAACTGGTTGCTGCTGTGAAACTAAAACTGAAACTCCTCTCCTCTGCTTGTGTTTCGTTTTCGGAACAGATTTCTTTTCAGGTGGGGTGGGGGAGTAGAGCTCCTTTACATCAGAGCGTGTTAATAATAATATATGAAATACGAATGCTCTGATGGTCATTTTGAAAAATCCTTTCTTAGTGAGCACCTAGAAACCAAGAAGAACATATATGCCAAATTTTGAGTTTGTAGTCTTTATGGTTCTGGAGATTTTGTGATGATCTGTGAGTGGTATTTCACTTTTATATATATAGATTTAATAAATAAATTACATTTGAAATATTTCACATGATCAAAGGTATTCACCATTTTCAGTAAAGCGGCATTTATTGATGTCTATGAGATTCTCAGTCAACCAGGTCATGGTTATCCCAAAGGTGCTTTTTCAAGAGGCAATTGAACTTTCTGGTTTTTCTTTGAAGATGTTTTGCATTTCATCCATGAAGCTTCTTCAGCTCTGGATGACTTCTTGGATGACAAGTGAAACGTCTTTAAAAAAAAACCAGAAAGTCCAGCTGCCTCTTGAAAAAGCACCTTTGGGAGAACATTTATTGATCTAAATAAATATTTTTGGAATCTATTTAGTTAGTTCCTTACAATCATCAGATGAAAGCCTATATTTCAGGAAGAAATTAGTGAAAATAAATTGTAATATTTTCCTATCCAGGTTCATTATTCTTCTGAAATCTGTACAAAGACCTTCAAGGAGTCCATGCATTCCAAGTTACAAACACCTGTATTAGGGCATAAGACTTAGCCAAAACCCATGAGATCAGAAGAAAAATGGAAAAGACTCATGCATCAGGAACAAAGTATTTTGGGGTAATGTAACCACTTTATTTTGTAAATATATCTATATCATCTATAGAAAAGAAAAAAGAAATCCAGGTCCTTTCTTCTCTTTTTCTTCCTTGCCATCCTTTTATTCTTATTGATTTAATCCCATATTGATCCAACCCTTTGACTTCAACTTGTCCTGCTTTATGAGGAACGTTGTAAAGCATAGCCATTATGACTGTAATAGGCTTATTAATGAAAAAAACACTTTTTTTTAAAACAAATCTTTGCATTTTAAAAAAATATCACTCTCCCTTTTCTGTTTGTGTGCAATTATAGCCAAATAGGTATAGTGGCACATTGGACAGAGTGCAGTGCTGCAGGCTACTTCTGATCATGAGCTGCCAGCAGTTTGGCAAATCGAATCTCATCAGGCTTAACGTTGACTCAGCCTTCCATCCTTCCGAGGTGGGTAAAATGAGGACTCAGATTGTTGAGGGCAATAGGCTGACTCTGTGAACTGCTTAGGGAGAGCTGGAAGCACTGTGAAGCAGTATATAAGTCTAAGTGCTATTGCTATAGAGGTAGTTCTCAAGTTAAAATCGATATAGAGATCGGAATATCCATCACTAAGTGATGAGGACATAAAGCAAGGTGTCATATGACTGCTTAGCAATGGCAGTTCTACCCGAGGACAGTGCAGGTTGCTAAGCAGGAAGAAGTGAGAATCCCAGGTGAGGAATGATGTGTATGTGTTGATGCCAGAGGACATGTGTGTGTATGTTTGTTAGATGGGTGTTGAAGGCATTATGACCAACCAACCCAGGATTACTTATGACTCAGATTTGAAGTTCCAACAGTCACCCTCCTGTGGTCCTGTATCACATTTTGCTGAGCAACTGGATCACATTTACAGCTGTTTGCCATGTCCCAGTTTTATATGACCAAAAATTTATTATAATTTTTGTTGGACAATAATATTTACTTCCAATTGCCCATTGCAGAAAATAGATTCAGTTAATGACTGCAATATTCACTTGATGAGAACAGTGGTTCACTTAATGACCACTGCAACAATAGTCTTGGTGCTTAACCTTTAATGGCATGAACTTTAATGCTTAACATTTATGCTTAATTACTGTCATAAATCTGGGACAACCTATAACATGCTATTGTCCACACCACTGTACTTCTTGTGTTTTGAAGATCAACTGGGATAGGAACAGTTCTATCAATTTTCATAAAGAGTCTTCAAACAAGGAAAGCACTCAGTTCTTCTTTCTCCCTCTTGTGAAGTATAGTATCTGGAAGCAAAAATGCAAAACAGAACAAACAAACCATGCTATGCGTCCTCACTACAGGAATTATAATAGTCGAGATGAATACAATTGTACTAGTCTTCCTGATATATTTCACAGTATGAATACCTCAACTAAAACATTATCATGATAAATTAAAAATCTGTCACTTCTCATCTTTTCCAATTTTGGAAAAATTAAAAGCAAATGCTTTGAAGAGACAGATTGAAAAAGAAACAGTCAAGGAAACAGGATCGTGTCTCTGTGTAGGCTGATAGCTAGACACAAAGACCCAGAAGACTAGATATCTAATCCACTGTTGTGCACCTCCAAGTACAGATACAACATGAAAGGATTTCTTAGAGGGGACTGTTGATACTCCCTTCCAATTCTCTAAAGAATTTATATGAAAATGGGGATTATAAAGTGCAGCCAACAGACACACCAAGAGATAGGACCTGTTCTTATAAAACTGTAGCTTGTCTGCAAATGATATGTATGAGTGTCATTCCAAACTATTATACATTTTGGAGAAATCTGCAAATATTGGCATAGGAATCTGAGCAGAAATAAGGCAATCTTCAAAAAGAGTAAATATATTGCATTCCCCCTGAGAGAGAGATATGATTGATTTTTGATACCCAAGTTATACAGATACCAATATGGCATGGAACTGCTTTCTGTACTTTTCAGGCTAGTTCTAACCACATATTAAAAACAGTTTCAAATTAACTGTATCATCTTGACCTATCCCAGTAGGTTATCTCTATCACAAAGCAGATCCCATTAGCTGAATAATCTTGACCTATCTGCCAAGGAATTCAGATGCAATCACTTCTGTCACTGAAGCAGCACTGCAGCAACCTGTACTTCAAATATCCTTCAGTCAATATTTTTAGATTTATACCATATGACAATATTGAACTGTCCTTTTTTGTTTACTGGAGATAATATGCCAGACAGGAAAGTGTATACAGTACTTGTATTCAAGATCGATTACTGCTATGGAAACAGAATGCAGTGAGTTTAAATGCAATTACCATTTATTTTGCTTTGCTCTTGACTTATAGGATTAAATAGAGCAGAATGACTTGCTGAAGCATCTGATGGTTGGCTAGATATCTGATAGCTATATTAAGAATACAGCTATTTAAAAGAAGCTGCATGATAGTCCTGATATTAAAGCAAGCACGTTTGAGTCGAAGCTTGGCACTGTTCCAAGAGCAAAAATGTAGAATTTCTTTCCTTCATTTGTGCTTAATATTCCAACAATAAAGATGAATTGGGACTTTCATTTCTAGATTGTTGTGGTTTGGGAAAAGAATGGCATCATAATTTTGTAGGTAGGTAAGTAGGAAGGAAGGAAGGAAACATGATCTGATTTCATAATTCAAATAAAATTCAGATTTAGATTGTCATGGTCTTTTTTCATGGCTAGTCAGGGGATGACTAATTTGATCCTATAAAGGGATGTCCTTGCGTGATATTTATTTCTAATTAGCTACTAACCTTTCAAGCTTTCTTCTCCTGGCTGTGCTTTACACTGTTGTTCATTTTAGATGAATATGAGTGTTGTTGTTTCTCTACATTTATGCACCAGTTATGATGCTCAATCTGTTCATTGTTCAACTCTTGGCAATACATTGGTAGTTATGGAACTGTTCTGGCATCATTTCCAATGTCTGCTCTCCTACATCCTGCGATCTGCCCCAGTCTGTATAGACCACAATGAGACAGGAGTGGATTCATCAAAACAGACTTTGCCTAAAGCATAAACAATCCATTAATATCTGCACCAACTTCCATTTGTTTGTCATATATACACACAAAGACAGCAACTTTTTTTAAAAAAAGAGGGGCTTAACTATATGAGGTCTCTAAGCATCAATATCTACTTGATGGATCATCATCATTTAATGGCAGGACACTAAAGCAAAGGGTGTCCTTTCTGAGGGAAGAAGTACATTTCTGTATACTATATTGCTTCCTCCAAATTTTAGTCCTCTAGTTGAACTGTTCTGACTTTCTGATGCTTTTGTCCTCTCTCTATGCATGCTTATCAGCTTACCCAGTCATCCATTGTGCTTATTCTCTCTGCCCACCTAGCTACCACACTTTAGCTTATTTGCTCCACCATCCAGTACCAAATGCTCCTATTCACCATGTTCACTCAATCTCTGATAACACCCTTGAGTTCACTTGTTTCTGCTCCCTATACTGCATTTTCTTAAAAGCCAGTAACTTAGCAAAATTGCTAATGAAAGCAAGATATATAAATCTGTTTCCAAACTCAAGTGAGCCAAATTACAGTACTGCCCTAATTATACAGAGACTAAAATGGGCAAGTTTGTCATTGAATGCTTCCTGCCTTGGTACCAAAAATTGCAGTGCTGCTTCTAGATCAACCACTGAATCTTGATATTCATCCTCAGTTCTCCTCCTATGTAGGTCCTGTTTTGTCCGGAAAAACACGAGGTAGACCGGGTTCCAACAACAAAGTCTTTATTTCATAGCAGTAGTTGAGAAACGGANGGCTTGTAGCCAATGACATTTGTTTGAGTTTGCCGCCTTTCCGCGGCTTCAGGGATTGGTTCCTTTTGAACCAATCCCTTTTAGTTTTAAACAACCAATCAGAATGTATTATTTGGAGCCAACTATTTACATACAGAACAGGTCCTAATTGTAAGACTGATGCAGATGTGGGTATATGGAAGCTATTCCAAGAAATGTGAAGACTGAATATTTATCCTCCACAGCCTAGACTTCTCTAAGTGATGTGAAGCAGTTCTCAGTTCAAGGAAGAATACATGCACTTTAAAATGCACTTGTATATTTAGAAATGTGTACTTGGGGAAAAATATATTTAGATAGAAACATTTAATGAAAAACTACAATCAACTTTGTATATATCAGTATGTAATAAAACACAATTTTTCTAATAGATTTTGTTTTAAAAATGCAGATTATTATCAAGGCACATCTCTAAATCAGACACAGATGAAAGGCGTACTAAGACTCCTATCTCTAACAGCTTTTATCTTGATATTGGCCCCCTCATTTGATGGCTTTCAGACCAGCCATATAGGCCCAAAGCCAAAAGGTCTCTTGAAATGCACATTTTAAAATAGAGCCATTCTTACTAGAAAAGATAAACTACTTCTGTAAGAGCCATCGGGATGGACATAGTTCATAGTCTGCAGAAAGCCAAATGTAAGACAAACAGCATTTACACAGAATAATTTAGAAAAGAAAAGATTCTGAGAGCTTCAATCTCCTGAGCAAAATTTAACTCAGGACACAAACTGCCACTGACATGCACCGAACAGTTAAACTCTATGATGTTTTAGTCTGGAAGGTCTTTCAGAACAACACAAAACCACTGATTTTATCTTCTGTGATGTCTCCTTTGAGCCTTTTTTTGCATGAAAAGCTCTTGCAGTACAACAGATGGATAAGTACTGAGGAAGCAAAGTTATTATTAGTGAAGTACTTACCATATAATTGCTAATCACATTCCTGCAAATTTCTAAAAATATGAAGACATTAACTTGCTGCAGCTACAAGTGCACTCAAGATGTGTCATTTTGGCACATCTTCTAGTTCTTGACAAAGAAAGTGCTGAGTACCAACAGATGTGACTTAGTGTGTGTGTGTGGGGGGGGGTTGGTTCAGCAAGAGGCACATGATCAGAAAGGGAGGGTTTTGTTTTCAGCTGTAAAATTAAAGGGGCAATAATATCTTTGAAAATCTGCCCTCAATAAATGTAGGGACTTAATACTAGCAATTAACATCCCCCTCTTTTTTCTAATTCTATAGGACTATAGTACAGAGCTGGGTAATCTGCTCCACCTCCCATATGCTCTAGCCAAGGGGTGTCAAATGCAAGGCCTGGGGGCCAGATCCAGCCCATGGGATGCTTAAATCTGGCCCGCGGGGCTGCCCTGAAAACAGCAAAGGACCAGCCCACAGTGCCTCAGCCAGCAAAAATGGAGGACATTGCAGCTGAAAATGGAGCTCAGAAGGGCTGTGTGAGGCCCTCCTGGGATCTATTTTCTCTGGCAGAGGATTGCAGGAGGTCGTCGCAGCTGGAAACAGTGGTCGGGAGCCCGTTTTTGCTGGCAGAATGCTTGGGCCACCAAAGGTGCCCCCAACACAAGTGATGTCAGCTAGCCTCCCTGGCCCTCTGAGGTCAAACACAACCCAGGTGCGGCCCTCAATGAAATTGAGTTTGACAATTCTGTTCTAGCCACTAGGTCCAGTGATGGAGAATAAAGTGTGATGAAGTACATCAGTCCATAAACAGACCAACACTGTATGGAGGCTATCTCTCAAAATTATTCTAAAATTTGTATTGTTGTGCAAAATGCAGGAGTCATTTATGATCCAAACTTGACAAGCATTACAGTAAAAACTGCATTAGGAAAATGTCATTAGCTGGCTTTTAGATTCTAGGACAATTCAAGTTACTGGATTGACATATAATATATTTTATTTATTTTATTTATTAAATATGTGTGCTGCCCATCTCATCAAGAGGCAACCTCATAGCGGTATGAAGATCTTCTTGATCATCATTGCTTTATGGCAAAGTTTTTCAAAGTGTGTTCTATGGAACAGTTGTATTCTGTAAGAATTTGATGGGATCCTAAGAGAAACCAAAAAAAGGGGGGGAGTTCTTTTAAACACATTCCATTATCTAATAACAGAAAATTGCTTCTTGACCAGAGGTTCCATGTTATACATACATACATACATGCATACATATAAAACTAACAGGTTCTGCAGGCTGAAAGTTTGAAAAGTCCTGTTTTACAGAATATCTATACTTACCATTTAAGCTTCAGTCCTAGGCTCACGACAGCTAGACTCTTCCTCACTTTAACTGAAAAGAAAAAAAAATCCAGTTCCTGTCTGGGACACATTGGCAACAATTTGCAAGATACTTAGGACTGCAGGATGTGTAAAAACATGCATGTTTTGATATAGAGATGGCCATTGTACACACGTTCATATGCATTAAGCATAATAGTAGTAGCTTTGTCACAGAGAATTAACTTCTAAATGTCCTCTTTTTCTTTGTAGATATAAATAAGTATAGAAATGCAACATTTTGAAAAAGAAAACCATGGTTAGAGTCTTTGTTGACATGGTTGGGTAACTTAGTTGTAAAAGTCTGGCAGTTTATAGTCTCACATGCATTTTCTTTCCATTTGAAAAACTGGATTTGGTGTTCAGAGTCAATTTGTGACAGAGAAAGAATATTAATCTAACCCCAAATAAAAGAAGGAAGCTAAGAAAGGCATGGTGTTGTGGATGGGGAGAAGATGATCTTTAATTATCAGCAACCCAGGCATGGGGAATAGTTCAGAAAGAAATATCACATTGTTCTTAAACTTGCAAATGGGCTCCCTAAAAACTGGACTATTAATAATGTTTGCAATAAGCACAATAGTACTACTGCTATCATATTTAGAAATTCTACATGGAAACAATGATGAATAAAAATATTTGTTATCTAGCCCAGGTAGGATCATACCAGTGTCTAAGTCACTGTAAGGAATAATTTCATTACTAGCCAAAACATTACAAATTGCTTTGACTATTCTACTTGTCCTCTTCTCATAGTGGAAAGCTTGGAGCTTTATTTTAGTATCATGACCAGGTCACAAAAATCACAAGAAATCATTGATTTAGTCTTGTACTACCATCTCTTCTGAAAATTCAATTCCCCAGTCTCCACCCTCAGCAGTACTAAGCAGGAACCATTTCATTAAACTGCAGCAAGCTGATAAGAAGCAAGGTCATTCTTTGAGTTCTTATCACACACATACATACACAGAGAGAGAGAGAGAGAGGGAGAGAGAGTGAGAAAAAGACCTATTCTTAACAGTTCTTAACAGTTTTTTTATTTTCTCTTAACTGTTTTGAGCACTGAACATCGTAAGAACCATTACTGGACTTTTCAGAATCAATTTGTTTTCATCCCAGCCCTGTCATTGCCAATTAATTCTTTTCATCCCAGCCCTGTCATTGCTTCTTCATGTGTAATAATAGCTTTAGTGCATGAATTTGAGATAAAATGTTGTGATATTTTTATTTAAATCATAGATACAATATTTTAAATCAGGAACTCTTTACACTATATATGAAATATATTTTCACTTCAATTCAAAATAAATAAATAAATTACTAGCCTTAATTATTACATAACTGCCTAATCAAATTGACTTTCAGATTGTTTTTGCCTTCAGTAAATTTGCCTTTAACTACTGCTTTGATAATGGTTTCAAGTACAGTTACTAGAGGAACCTCAGTAATCTTGTAGTTAAATGTTTAAATATTTCAGTTGCTTTGAATATCTTTTTGTTGTTGCTACTGCTGACAATCATCTCTTTAAGCCCCTGTCCCACTGCACCAATGGATGCAAAGAGGATGTAAAATGTTAAAAAAAGCTTGCCATCCGTTGGAAAACACGATGCATCCGTTGTGTACTCACTGGCATGATGTGTTCATACGTTCTATCCGTCAAGCTTTCCACCCAGTGAGATTCTCCACGCAAAAGTTTTGAGCTGCCAACAAAAACTTGTGAACGTGAATTTTCGCCTGAATACACCGCCGCGTACGACTGTACATCGCCACGACAATATACGGGCAACACAATGTTCTATAGTCCTCGATATTATCATCCATGAATCGTTCCGCTGTTAATCCTCTCAGCTCCTCTGGCCATCCTCACAACTCACTCCTACTCAGACTGAAAACGGAAAGAGGAGGAAATGAAAGTACACGGAACGTTCCACACAGCTCGTATAGCATAGAAATAGCTAAAGGATGTACAGTAGAGGATTGCATTGCTGTATAAAAGGATTTAGAAACGGATCAAAATGTTTAGTATCTTAGGATGTATCATTGGATATAGTGATGTCTGCAGATATGGTCTAGAAGTATGTAGGAAAGGACACGAAGAGGACAAACCAATACTTCTATAAAAGAAGAGAGAGGAATCACCTGGAATTCAATCATGAATTCCAGAGCCATGGTGTACAGACCTTTTCACCCTTGGTCTTGCGTTCTGTCAACATCATCAAGTTGTTCTACACACAGGATCTGATGACACAGTGCCTCTAGTAGCTGTTGATCATTCATACACTCAGAAAACCCAAAACCCTTTGTCAGACTGTTCACACTTTTATACACAAGCGAAAAGAAGGGACTAAAGGCCCCTGTTGTTGGGTCCGAGGATGGAATCGGGCGAGAAGAGATGGAGTTTGGACTGTATTGACACAGTTGATGGTGGAGCTAGAAGGAATAGAAGACGCCTTGTCATCTACCTCACTTCATCGAGGATGCCACACAGTGCCATGTTTGAAGACCGAACAAGGCTTGGACCAAGGAAAACCGAAGCACGCAACCATTCCATCCCAAACCTGGCCAACCCTGGACTGAACGGCTGCGCGCACTGGATTCTGGCGCGGCCACGCTGCCTCTCTGGCAACCTTATACAAAATACATGCATATGATGATGAGAAGGTAAGCTAGAACCACAAAAACACCATACAGCCAAAAGTCAGTGAAGAGTGAAGTAAGCAGTGCCATACATGAAACAAGATACAACTGCGAGAAAGACCTACACAAAGATAAAAAAGAAAAACATCACATTATACCACTGAACAAGGCTGAAAGAAGAAACTTGACAAAGAAAAAAAGAGATAAGAGTAATCAGAGGTTGAAACTTTCCCCAGACATCGATGAGCACCATAGATAGGAACAGCGAATGGACCCTGAACAAAGACTCCCAGCACACAGAATTATTATCAACATACATAGGGTTCTTCAGAACTTATCATTCAATTTCATATAGACATTGTACTCAAGATTCGATCTGCAACCATGTTAATACAAAAGATGAATAGCAAGAGGCAAAGGATCAGTTTCATATAAGCCAGGATATCCAACGCCAAAGGTGACCTCAAGAGGGCGCATGGAGCGCAACCTCATCATAGGGGTTTTACGATTCCAAGACCTCTAACCAATAACACACAGATTGTGCCCTACTCTCATCATGGTATTTGACGCCCTCCTCAGAACCTGACTCATGAAGCCCTACACTTCAAGATACCTCACCTGTGAAAGAGATGATCTTCAAACCTACGGCCTTGTCCACGGGCATGGTGGTGGTGGAGAACGCCCTTTTTGGCATTGCCTGGCCAACAGGTCCAGGTACTTCTCACCACCATCAGCATGACCCATGAGACTGTCGTAGGCAGCATCGTGGAAGCCTTGCTGCCATCCTGCACATATCTCATCTGCATCGCGCAGACTACCCGATAGTTGCAGATCAACTTGTGACGCAACAACGTCAACATGGATGAGGACATTGGACTACCTTTGGAGGCAAGGGTGAAAACCTGATCAGAACTGTGGATGTACAAGACCCACAGAGCTATAGTGTAAAGCGGAAGAGAGCAGCAGCAGCAAACCCTACTGAAGACACTTGGTGGCACCTCCCCAGCTGTAAGCATGGGATGGCAAGATCAGATGAAGAGATAATGGATGCTTCTTTGAGGCTGTCGCAACATGATAGAATTGTAGCCATATATGTTGAGTGATCCTACAATGGATAGGGCATTAGAGAGAAACGAGGCTTTGTTATTTTGAACATTTGTTAATCATATGAATTAATATTGTTATTGATAATAAAGGTCCACCATGTGTGGCAGCTGGGTGACGAATGGAGGTGGACCATATAGTCCCAACTGTGCTTGCACTGAGAGGTGTTATGTATCCCACAACTATCTTATCAATCCCACAAGCATGCAAAGGCTTAAACCATTTGTTCAACGTTCTTCACCAACACTTTATTAAGTAAAAAAAAATGGAACCATTGCTGTCTCAAGCATAAGAGTATTTAAACCGTTTATTAACTATGTCTTAAAGTAAACTGTATTACTTTATTTAAATAAGCCAAAATGAACCAAGTAAAGTGTCTTAAGCAAATAAAGTAAACAAGTAGGCAAGTCAGTGCTCGGGTTACTATTCTCAATCACTCTGATCATGTCCATTGGGCTC
>BHFT01077290.1:0-18885 GCA_004320025.1 Laticauda laticaudata | reverse complement strand
TGTGTGTGTGTGTGTGTGTGTGTGTGTGTGTGTGTGTGTGTGTAATCTAGACATACGTTTATAATACCTTACACTTTATATTTCCATATTTTGTATTTTTATCTCTTCTCTCTTTACCAAAATGTGATGGGAATGTGCTTTACAATAAATAATAATAAGAGTTGTAGGAGAGCTTGGAAGTCACCTAGCCCCGGGTGAAGGATCACCTATCCAGGCAGAATTGGTTTATTGTTTAATGAGACATGTTGTATACTTTATACTTTATACTGTATCTATTTATTGCAAATAGTCTCATTAGCCTAATTGCATATATTAATCATTGACCATCAGGGATTGCATTATGTCAGATTTCCCAACAGNGTCTCATTAGCCTAATTGCATATATTAATCATTGCCCATCAGGGATTGCATTATGTCAGATTTCCCAACAGGACATTGGGCTTAAAACTCTAGTGGGTTTGTACAATTTATTAATCTTAGATAAAATTGGGTTGGCTACTTCATCGCTCTGCACCCAATAGGAAATCTAGCATTGACTGAGCACCTTACATGAAGTGCATCCACAGGATGTGGTTAAAAACTTAAAAGAGTATGTGTCACGCAGACATAAAAACTAGGTAACTTCATTCTCAGTACTGTAGCTGCCATCTTGACTTTTTGGACTATTCTCAGTAGACATTCAACTTCCGCATCATAGTGATGTTATCACTGTAACTATACTTTTTTTAAACCAAATTCCAGATTATATTTTTGTGTGATCCTAGCTACTCTGTTCCTTGACTTACAATCACAACTAATCTAAGTGAGACAATGGTTAAGTGAGTTTTGCCCTATTTTAAGACCTTCTTGCCACAGTTAAGTGTATCACTGCAGTTGTTAAATTAACAACCCAGTCATTAAGTGAATATAATTTCCTATGGACTTTGCTTGTCAGAAGGTCACAAGTGACCATGTCACCATAGGGATGCTGCAATGGTCATAACACACAAAAAAAGGTCATAAGTTATTTTTTTCAGTGCCATTGTAATTTTGAATGGTCACTAAGGAAATAGATGTAAGTCGAGGACTACCTGTAATTGACAATGCATGACCATATCTTCTAATGAGATGGTCCATTTTCTTTTAGTTTTTGTTTTGGGTGCCTTTAAATTAACCTTGACATTCAAGTAACAAAATGAACAAATCCTTGCAGTTTCTTGACAAGATTTCAGAAGTGGTTTTCCCCTGCCAACTTCTTTCTAGGGCTGAGATAGTAGGACTTGTCCAAGGCCACCCTTGTGCCTAAGGCAAAACTAGAACTCACAGTCTTCTGGTTTTAGTTTCCTGCCTTTAATCACTACATCATACTATTCTCATAATAGCAGCAGGAGTGGGCTGCTGGGAGTTTGTGAGAGTTTGGGACAACCCCTTGCTAAGATTCTACACAGTTCAGAGACGCCCCCTCCCAAATCCCACTCCTGGTTGCCCTGCCCTGCCCCACCCACCCCTCCCCTTCTAGGAGTCCCCATGCGGTCCATTTTGGATGTAGGGAAAGTGCAGGGTACGCACGGAGGTTCAGGGATGGTGAAAAATGGGCCTCCTAGAAGTTTGGGAAGGCCAGAAGTGGACCCGTTCTGCTTCCAGGCCAGCCGTCCCAGAACCGAGGAGGGCTATTTTCGCCCTCCGGAGGGCTGGGAACAAACCCTCTGGAGCCCAGGGAGTGGGGCAACAAGAAAAACAAAAAAACCCCCACGTCCTCTGCATGGTGCAGGAGGCTGACTAAGGCCACGCCCACATTTGCACCACCCACTCCAGCACCGGACGAGAGAACCCTGCTAAAATGTGAGTCACCCAGACGCGCTCATAATGAGTCATAATATTAGTTGGCACCTCGAGACTCAAACCACCGTGATTACTCTTCACCCTTTCTAGCTCTTCTTCCAGTTCCATCCATTGTTCCTACAGATGTGTGGGAGTAGGAGCGCGGTGCTATTTTGCAAGTGTGACATAAACAAACTAAAGGTTCCCCTGACCAGTCCGGTTGAACTCTAAGGGCATTGGTGCTCATGTCCATTTCTTGGCTGAGGGAGACAGTTATTCGAAGACATTTTTCATGATCATGTGGCCAGCATACTATATGCTAAAGGCTCACGGAACGCTGTTACCTTCCTACCAAAGTGGCACCTATTTATCTACTCGCATTTGCCTGCTTTCGAACTGCTAGACGGACAGGAGCTGTGGGGAATGGGAGCTTACTCCATCACATGGCACTTGGGTCTCAAACCTAGGCTATCAGCTTTTCCACTGACAAGCTCAATCTCTTGAACTGCTAAACCACCATGCTCCCCACCCCCATAACATACCAACCTCTTTGGCTATTTTTTTTTAAAAAAGGACATTTTTAAAAAGTTATGGTGTAGAGCCATGGAGAATACCTTGCATATACTGGAGATCAGTGGTAGCACAGATAGGAATCCAAATCAGCACTATACTGTTCCAGTCCTCTTGTTTCTTAAGAATGCACTGTAGAATTTTTTTTAAAATATCAGCTTATAAAACCGACAATTCCTTGACAGGCAATGGTTTTACTACATAAATTTTCACTGAGATAGTGCAGACAGTTTGATCTTGGTGAGATAATCTGTTCTGCTTATTTTACTGTTTTCTAAGCCCATGGATTAGGAGAGTATGGATTGCATAAAGATTTAGCTGTGGTACTTTTCCCACAGTAGTCTTCCATCTCTGTCCTCACATAGGATTTCGGCATTTAACAACTGGGTGAGCGTCAATGCACACAAATAAAACCCATTGGATTTTTGTCTGTGACCTCATAGGAAATTGAGCTAGATTTTCTATCAGAGAAACATATCATTAACTTACTGATCCTCTGGCCTTCATGGGAAGCTGTAAACCTTTTTAAAATGCCACATGGTTACCCCAGCATATGGAACATCTGGAGGGCATTACTAATTCTGACTAACTTGCTAATGATGGGAATAATCCAGGATTTAAATGCAGGAATTGGAAAATCTGGAGTTCACTTCTTACCTCAGTGACAAATTAACTCCATAGTTTGAGGCAAAAGAGTCTTGTGCGATTTTCTCTCCCAGATCTTGAGAAGAAGGCACTGAAATTGATCTCATCTTATTAGGCACAGTAGATATGAAAAAAATCTAGATTGTTCCTTTCCAATCCTATTTAAATAAATTCCCTTACAGAATACAGATAGTCCTTGAATTACAACAGTTCATTTACTGACCGCTCAAAGTTTCAACAGCACTGAAAAAAGAAACTTATAAATATTTTTCACACTTGTGACCATTGTAACATCTCCATGGTCATGTTAAAATTCAGATGCTTGGCAACTGACTTATCTTTATGATGGCCGCAGGGGCCCAGGATCACATGATCACCTTTTGCGACCTTCTGACAACCAAAGTCAATGGGGAAGTCAGATTGACTTAACAACCATGTTACCAGCTTAACAATTGCAATGATTCATTTTAATAGCTATGGCAAGACAGTTGTAAAATGGAGCAAAACTCCTTTAACCACTGACTTGCTTAGCAACAGAAAATTTGGGCTCAGTTGTGGCCATAAGTCAAGGACTATCTGTATTTTGTTGCTGCTTGGAGAAAGATGAAGTCAGAGGGTGGGGATGGGGTGGGATGAAGTCAAATATTTTGAGCTGATTCTGCTGATCTCAGCTTTTCCCTTGATTTTCCAGCAGTCCTATTTTGATTGCATTTCTGTTTATGCAAAGGAAAATAAATTCACATCAGCATTAATAAGAGTTAAAACAATCCTGAAAATGATTATGGGGAGTGAGAGAGTTTCATCAGCAAATTGATGTAGGGTAGATAGGAAGGAATATTATTCAGTATGCTTGCTGCCTTGAATTGTTTATAAAAATAATAAAGATGGGATAAAAAATGTTTTAGAAAATCTATTCTGCCATTATCTGTCTTTTAGTGTAATACTGCCCATCTGTGTCTCACTCTTACCTGTTTCACATACTGTTTTCCAGTTATTTTGCTTCTAAGCATTTATAAATGGAAGCTCCCTTCCTCCCCATCCCTTTCCCTCAAATTGTATCTTCAAACAAAAGTCTGGGCAGGATATTTAGGAGGGGAAATGAGTTGCGAATTGTGCTTGCAATTTTATGTGAAGATGACCTTCTTTGGAGTGGAGCATAACTGTGACATCAGTGGGAGAATGCCATGAAGTGTTATTCATGCCCTATTTCCTTGAATGAATTAGAGTGAAATATGGATGAAGGACCACTAGGCTTCCGCTCATAAGCTGTATTTTGTTTTGCAAATAAAACACAAAGCGATCTGGAACATTATCAAAAAATGGGGGGGGGGGNTTATCAAAAAAGGGGGGGGGGGAGGAATTACTTGGTTGTTTTAGTTTTGGGAGTTGGAATAGAAAAAGATAGATTAGATAGACAGACAGACAGATGAGAGAGAGAGAGAGACAGACAGACAGGAAAGCAGACAGGAACTCATCAAATTTGCAGATGACATTAAGCTGGCAGGAATAACCAATATCCCAGATAATAGGCTGAAGATCCAGAAGGATCTTGGCAGACCCTGAACACTTGGCCCTATCTAATAAAATATAATTCAATGTCAAGAAAAGTGAAGTTTTACATTTAGGCAAGAAAAACTAATTGTACAGGTACAGATTAGGTGAAACTTGGCTTCAAATCCATAAATCTTTTTTTTTTTCATTTCTTTTCTCTTTCAGCAAAAAGTCCAATGAGGTTTCCATTTTTTTTCAAAGAAAAAATTTTGTGGGTTTTTTGTGTGTGACTAAAACAGATCAGTTTTGTCACTCCAGCTCATTCTGACATTTTTACAATCCATTCTTCCACTGTGGGATTTTTGTCATGCATATAAGAATCTTGCAAAAAATTATCATTTCATAATTGTCGCAACTGAACCATTTGCAGACATGAATCCTCAAGAATTCTCATTTGTGATGTAAAACAGGATTACATATTAAATATTGCAAATACTGAGTCAGAGCCCATTGACATTAGCAAACTTTCATTCGCATAATGAATATTTTCTTTCTCTGCCTACTCCTTGCACTCTCCTCTCCTTGTTTCAAATTCTGCTATAGTAGGGCACCTAACATCAGGGAGCTGCATCTTGACTTTTTTTAAAACCTCATTTTGCTTATGCTCCTGCACAACCCTCTGAAATCTTTTGCAAAGGACTGAGACCTGGTCCATTGCTGCTCCACTGGGGGGGGGGGGGTCCACTTTGGGGCGGCTCGGGGGGGGAAAATGGTTGCAGTTTTTATTACAATTACAGTACTATGGCATTGTTCAGTTCATCGGGCCCCTAGAATGAGGACACATAGGTTCACCTTGTGTTCCGTGCTGAAAGACGCTTTGTTTTTTTAATAGACGGCACAGCCTACTTTCCTTCAAGAGATAAAGGTCTATCTGCCTCTTGAAAAAAAGCACTTTTGGTGCCAGTACAGGAATCGTCTCAGCAACTTGTAAAAGCTGGCATTCTAGTTTTGGTCACCATGATTTTAAAAGAAGAATGGTGAGTACCTGCCTAGCAAAGAGTGCTAGAGAATTGGAGGCAACGAGATTTAGAGGCTGGGAAGGTAAAAGCATATGAAAGGAACAGTTGTCTCGTGGAAGTCATAGTGAAGCAAGATAGCGGAGCGTTCACTTTAATTTGTACTGCGATGGATCTATTGTAATACGAACAGAGATATAGAATAACAAGAGTTGGAAGGGACCTTGGGAGATCTCTAGTCCAACCCCCTGTTCAAGCAGGAAACCTATACCATTTCCAGAGACTAAATGGTTGTACCAATCTCTGTAAAACTGACACCTTCCGTATGTGGATGGGAAGCTACGCTGGTACGGTGCGCCTGAGTCCAACTGTCGCTCGGACGGTTATGTTATTGTCTCTGTGAGGGCAAGGGCCTGGTTCTTCCACTGAGTAATTGTTCTCTTTAATTCTTCTAGGGAATTAAGAGAAATGTTTCGTCGTTGCTCTTCCCTCTTAGAGGGTGCATTCGGTGTCTAGCCGCGGTGTGATGCTTCTGTCCTTTTCTGTCTGGGTCCCTGGACCCGCTATTGATTAGTGCTTCGCTATCCCATGTGTTTCTTGGCTTCTGTCTTCAAAGTGCTTTGGAAAATGTTTAAGCATCCCTCGGTTCTTTTTGTGGCAAGCTTCGTCCCTGAAAATCTAGTGAGGAAAATAATGCATCAGTCGTCAGACTAGACATACCCAGTTCCAGCAACCATTCTTTATATGTTTTAGCCTCCAGTCCCCTAATCATCTTTGTTGCTCTTCTCTTCTTTCTAGAGTCTCAACATCTTTTTTATATCGTGGTGACCAAAACTGGATGCAGCATTCCAAGGGTGGCCATTATTTTCTTGCTACAAAAAAGGTCACAAAATCAGTCTAGCCTTTATCACTGTCACAACTTAGAACCGGAATTGGCAGGCTCAACTAAAAATCATAACTCGAAGACTACCTGTCATGCAAAAAATGCCCTGGACATAATTCTTTAAATTTTCCCTTTAAAACCCAGCAGTTTCCATTGTTTTAATGTCATCTTTATAAGCATTTATGCCATCTCAAATTTTAACCAGTATAGCTTTGACCCCATGAGGGCTGATCAATTTGAAGAAATACCTTAGCAACGAGCTCGAGATAAATGAATGTTTTTTTAAAAGGGTCGTTCTTAAAAAGATAATTTGGAAGAATGTAACACGATCCATTTGTATCTGTCTTTCAATTAAGCTAGAAAGAATGATGAGAGATACAAGTTCTGAAGTTTTCATTTTGCTTAGAATGTAAGTACATCCATCCTATTTATCACACAACTGATTGATTTTAATTTCTGTGTGTAACAGCTGGTATTTTTTGTCATGATATATGCTCACCAATTTTTTTCTGAAGACATAAATACGTTTTGAAATTATCCAGCTGTAAAATCATTAATAACTTTCAAACTAGAGTTTTCTTCACAAATAATAAATAAGAAAATGAATTCTCTTGGGAAATTACCAGCTTATTATTGTGTGTGTGTGTGTATGTGAGATCAGCATTTCCTCTGATTTTTTTTAAAAGAGAAAGTATATGTCTTAAGAGAACCTGATACCCCACTTCACAAAACTGAAAGGAAATAAAGGGAATAGGGAACTGGAGGCTAAAGCACATGAAGAACAGTTGCAGGAACTGGGTGTCTGTCGTCTAATGAAAGAAGGACTAAGTGACATCAGTATTCCAATATTTGAGAGGCTATCACAAAGAAGAGAGAATTAACCTATTTTCCAAAGCAGCTGAGAGCAAGACAAGAAGCAAACAAATGGAAACCCCAAAAATGCTTTTTTAAGAGGCAACTGGACTTTCTAGTTTTTCTTGGATGACATTTTGCTTCTCATCCAAGAAGCTTCTTCAGCTCTACAGAAGCTTCTTGGATGAGAAGCGAAATGTCTTCAAAGAAAAAACCTAAAAGACTAGTTGCCTCTTGAAAAAGCACCTTTGGGACAATCATGACCTGGATGATTGAGAATTTCCATGACAAACAGATGGAAGCTTATCAAGGAGAGAACCAACCTAGAACTAAGGAGAAATTTCCTGAAAGTGTGAACCATTAATCAGTAGAACAATTTGCCCCTATAAGTTGTGAGAACTCCATCACTGAGGTTTTTAAAAAGAAATTGGAAATTGGCCATTTGTCTGAAATGGCATAGGGTTTCTGCTTGAGTAAGGGTTGGACTACTAGGAGATCTCCAAGGTCCTTTCCAAATCTAAACCTGTTCTGTTCTCAATTGAACTGGCTTGGTCTAACATAAAAGAAATTGAATTCTGGAGGTGGGAAGTCAGGATCAGATTGACATTAATAGTTATGGTGGACAATAAAAGGAATTTCTGAAGTTGATGGAATCCAAAGTAGAGTTGGTTGCATCCAGGTAATAAATGACCCAAATAACATCTATGGCAACTAAGATGACCTTACATTAGGACTATTATATCTACTAAAATCCAGATCACCATTAGCTAATTTTCTAAGTCATCAGGATTTTTATAGACCAGTTCTGGTACCGGTAGCTTTAATACAGGGGTGGGATTCTACTGGGATTCATACAGGGGTGGGATTCTACTGGTTCTGTCCACCTCTGCAGAACCGGTTGCTCCGAAGAGCAGCAGACATAGAACCGGTTCTATGTCTGCTGCTGTTGTGGCCCACCCGCCCACCTGGGCTCTTACCTGATCTTTATTTCCTGCTTTTTTAACTGCAGCTGCTTTGCGCGACATAGCTGCAGTTGAAAAAGCAGGAAAAAAGGGCTTTTCCAACCTCTGCGCACTTGCACGCAGTGGTGCTCAGCTGTCTGGGCAGCTCAGCAGGTCGTAAATTGCACTCACGTGACTTGCGCGACTCACGCATGTGCGCACAACGCTAATAGACAGATCCGGTAGTTATACCAGTCGGATCCCATCTCTGCTACCATCCCACAATTATCTAACAAACATCTGGCTGATACTTTTAATAATAGTAAGGTAGCATTACATTTGGCACAGAAATTGTAGTTGGTTACAGAATGATGGTACTATATCTTTGAAAAGTTCAACTCTTATAAATCTACTCTTAACATATACCAGTTCTGGAGGAATTACACATAGTAACAGATAACAATGCTTAGAAACTACTAACTCCTCCCATTATAGGCTACTTCTTCTGACTGCCGGCTGACTGCAATTTGGCAGTTTGAATCTCACCAGGCTCAAAGTTGACTTCTGACATCAGTAAAAGGATCCAGATTGTTGGGGCAATATGCTGACTCTGTAAACTGTTTAGACCAGGGATGTCAAATTCACAGCTGAATCACATGATGTTTCGGGACCTTTTTCCCCTTTTGCTAAACCAGGCATGGGTGTGGCCAGCCCATGATGCATCCAGTCCATAGGCCGGGAGTTTGACAGCCCTGGCTTAGAGAGGGCTGTAAAGCACTGTGAAGTGGTATATACATCTAAGTGCTATTGTTATTAACATGGAATCCTGTCTAGGAGAAAGGGCTGAAGAAATTTCCCTTCTTCAGATAAATTTGAAAAAAAAAAAAATCCACTGGGCACCAATTTTTTGGTGTAGAATGTTATAAGGCCATAATTCTTCAATCTATCAATAAGCCACTTATTCTTTGATAAATCAAGTAATTCCTCCATACAATATATATTGAACAGATATTCCCAGAGGTAAATGCCGGGAAATGGTTCAAATGAACCATAGTTCAGGATGTGGTATGTAGGAACCAATATTAGAATCCCCTTTTGCCAACCTTTCAACAGAATGTATTGATAAATGCCTGCTATTTGTTTCACTATGGCTTTATTCTGGCTTTTCATCCAAGAAATGTTTAACTTCATTAAGCCAGCATTGCAGAAAAAAGAGCAGTTTTTCCACCTGATAAAAAGAAAAACCAACTAAACTGTGATGTTGCACATACACAAATATTTTCACACAGTTGAAATCAGTTGCTCTGCATCTTGTCTTATTTTTGAATAGTGGAAAAAATGTCAGGAGGAACCTTTACTAGGCAAACAAGTAAAAACTGGCCCAGTTTTTAATTTTCCATGACCTTTTCACCAGGAAAGATGCTTAAAAGACCAGGAATATACCATGATAGATGGTTGTTGTTTAACCTTTAGTTAAACAGGTTAAAGCAGGAGGAAAGCAAGCATTTTATTTATTCAAGTACTTTGGTTTTATCTTTCTTGCAGGAGCTCACAGTAGTATACGTATATTTTGTCCTTGAATTTTTCCCACAACAATAACCTTACTGAGAGATGGGTAGGGCTAGGAGATAGTTCCTGATCCAGATTCAGTCATTGAGCTTCTATGGTTGAGGAAGTATTAGAATTTGAGCCTGTCCAATGTCAGTTGACTTCCAACGTGTACATCTTTTTAAAAAAGTTTATTTATACATGTTCTCTTCACATATATAAGTGCTTTGTGAACAGTATATCGTCTGGATCAATTTGCTTACATAATAGTACTTTTCCAGTTTCTAATTTCTACCTTTATTATTCAGCCACCGATCAAACAAGTCCCATGTTTGAAACTATTCTGTATCATCTTTTTTTTAATCTTTAATGTCAATCTGTCCATTTCTGCACAGTCTAGTATTTTTCTAATTACATCTTCTTCAGTAGGTGTTTCTTCACTTTTCCAGTGCTGTGCAAATACAATTCTTGCCGCTGTCAAAACATATAATATTAAATATCTATTCCATTTATCATACCTTTCTGGTACTATACCTAACAAAAATATTTCTGGCTTATCATCTATATGTTGCTTTAACATTTTTTTCTAACCATGTATGTATTTTTGTCCATTATTTTTTTTTGCTTTTACACATATCCAGCACATGTGATAATACGTGCCCTGTATCTGATTATATTTCCAACATTTGGCAGACATCAATATGTACATCTTTAAACAATCTACAGTACTTCTACCTATATATCTCCTTTGATCCAAAGGGTCTCCAGCTTGAGCAGGGGGTTGTAGTAGAAGACCTCTAAGGTCCTTTCCAGTCCTATTATTCTACCACATGTTGCATTTCCCCTTGTCCTACAGCTCTCTATACAGATATTCCTCAATTTACAAATGCTGCAATTGAGCCCAAAATTTCTTTATTTTCTTTTTTAGAAAAATTTTATTTTTTATTTTTTATACATCTGTTCAAGTGAGCAATATGATTCCAGGTTACAACATACAGACATAATCATAGTTACATTTCCAGCTTTCTTATTGAGTTTTATATCAAATCGTTATCTATTCCATTGATCTTTAAATGAATTATTCCCTTCATTTTTCCAATTCATTAATCTAATATCAAAACATTTCATCCTCAAGCATATTTTCACTCTTTATCTCCTATTATTTTCATTTCCAGCTTACCATCTATTTTATTTTACATATTATCTTCTTTAATTCTCAAAGCCAATGTATAAGAAATAAAAAAACAAACAAGTATAAAATAAAACTAATATATTCAGGATCCACATGGTATTTCCCCCCAATCTACAATAAAGAGCCTAAAATTTCTGTTGTTAAGTGAGACATTTGTTAAGTGAGTTTGCCCTGTTTTATGACATTTATTCCATTTTTATTAAGTGAATAGCTGCAGTTGTTAAGTTAGTAACACAGGTGAATCTGGCTTCCCCATTAATTTTGCTTAAAAAATGGTAACCACAGGACCCTGGGACACTGCAACGGTCATAAATATGAAAACATTTGTCCAACATCCAAATGTAAATCACGTGACCATGGGATTGCTGCAATGGTGTTCAAAAGTTCACACTTTTTCATAAGTGTGAAAAATTGCCATAACTCACTTTTTTCAGTGCCGTGGTATCTTTGAGCAGTCATTTAAATGAACTGTTGTAAGTTGAGGACTACCTATGTTTCATTTCATATTTTGTTTTGCAAGAATAACATATCCTAACAAAGGCTTTTAAAAATAGTTTCATTTTTCAAAAATACAGTATCTTTCTCAGATTTTCAGGTTGAAATGCCTAAAAATCAGGCGTGAGATGCTACCGGTTCGGTCCGGTTCTATAGAACTGGTAGCTCTGAAGAGCAGCAAACACCAAAACCAGTTCGGTGCGATGACCTTTTGGTCATCTGTTTGGCCCACCCTCCCAGGCTCTTGGCTGTCCTTTATTTCCTGCTTTTTCAGCCTCAGCTGCTTTGTACGGCATAGCTGAGGTTGAAAAAGCAGGAAAGAAGAGGATTTTCAAATGCTGCGCACCCATGCACAGTGCTTGTCAGCTGTCTGGGCGGCAATTGGAGGTGATTTACATGTGCGTACGCAAAACGCACTCTCATCGAACCAGTAGTAACACCAGTTGAAACCCACCCCTGCTAGAAATGCCATTCCCACCCAAAGTTGTGCAATTTTAGCAATGTGTCTCTTCTTGATGCAGATGAGAAGAATTATTCTCATTCACATTGCAATGATGATTGGTTATCATTTGACTGATGCTGGTTATCATTTACCATTCAAATAAGTAAAGATTAATGCTATTCTGGGATTAGACAAGGTCTCTGCACAAAAACAGTCAGGAACAGAAAACATATCATTAATTCCACCAAGGTTTGCAAAAGCATTAACAGACATGACCTAGATCTTGTTATGAAGCAGTCAACAATTATTTGATGGCAAGGCCTAGATCAATATTTCTCAACCTTGCCAGCTTTAAAATGGGTGGACTTCATCTCCCAGAACTGAAGTAATTGAAGCTGGTGGGGGAATCCTGGGAGTTGAAGTCCACCCATCTCAAAGCTGTTGAGAAACATTGACCTAGATGTTGCCACAGACAATTGTATCTCTTGTTGTAAGTTACTACATTTAGGAGATGCTTCATTTTACCTATTTTTTGAGAATTGTCTCAATATCATGCAGTGAACTGTGGTGATGCTCAAAGCAATATTTTGCAAGAATCTTTAAAAATGTAATGGTCCACAAAAACCATGACACTCAGAGAAGTATATCCCCTGAACCAGGAGTGGGGAACAATGGCCCTTTTATGACTTGTAGACTTCAACTCCTAGAATTCCTGAGCCAGCCATGATGGCTCAGGAATTCTGGGAGTTGAAGTCCACAAATCATATAGGGGCCATTGTTCCCTACATCTGCTCTAAAGAATTCTAGAAGCTGGTTGTTTCCATTGCTAGTTAAACTTGGGGAAATTGAGGAGGGTGAGGGAGAGGAAAATTATAAAGAGATTAGAAAGTATGCATTACTATATACCCATGAAGAAGGCATTTGTGGATATGTGAGAAAGTCCAGAGTTCCTAATGAGTAATGTATTTTCAAGTAGAGATTGACTTTGGTTGTTTTCTTGGTAATATTTTAGAACTGGTGCCATTTTCCAGGATGTTTTCAACTTCCCAGTCTAGCCTGAAGCCTTGGCATTTCTTCATGTTTCCCATCCAGTTACTAACTAGGCCCAACTGTGTTTACATTTTCCAAATCAACCAAGGTTAGCTAAATTTTCCCACTAACTGAGCAGAGCTTGGAATACATCTCTGTCAGAAATGAGTTAATTCAAAGCACAAATTAGCTCTTTTTAAGATGAATCTACTCAACATAAAACAAAGAGAAGTTCTCTTATTACTGTATATAAGTGTGTGTGGGCTCCATAAATATTTTTCATGCAACTTGTCCAGTATAAAATGCCTTGATTTTGCAACAAAAACATTAATTTCTATCAGATTGAGGACAGGTCCTGTTGCCATCATTCTGGTTTGGCTTCCTGACAATATTACAAAGCCAAGGAAGTTTAGCTATGTGCAGACGTCTGAAGTAGAAGCTTAAGGCAAACATTTCATCCTAAAACAACTCCTTCTCTCCTCAAATAAACCAGGCCAGGGCTTTGGGGCATATTAATGGCCAAAATGGATGTCTTCAGACTCGGCTTAAATATCCCCCAAATTTGTAAAAAAAAAAGAAGGCCCAAAGTTTTGTTCCTGCACACTCCCATGATGATGTCATCTGTAGGCATTGGCCATAAAATGGTGTCCTCCCTGCCCCAGAGGGATGATCCACAATTGGTCTATAGCAGGGATGGGATCCTGCCGGCGTAACAACCAGTTCACTTTGCACACGTGTGTGCCAAATGCGCACTCTGTGTGTGTGCAGACTACTTACAGATTATTGGGTCTGGCAAGTATTCACCTGCTCCAGCTGACAAGCAGCACTCAACTGTGCTGCGCAAAGCAGCAGAGGAGGAAAAAACAGAATAAAGGATAGCCTAGAGCCTGGGCAGGCAGGTGGGCCAAACAGACAACCAGAAGATGGTCGCAGCGAACTAGTTCAGTGTCAGCTGCTCTTCAGAGCTACCAGTTCTATGAAACCGGGCCGAACTGGTGGAATCCCACCCCTGGTCTATAGTGGAAAGATAGCATCTACCAATGATGGCAAATGTTACAAATTTGTCCTAGGTTGGATCAACCCTTCTCTCTTATTTCTGGAGGAGGGGGCAGAAAAAATACAAAAAGGAGATATTCTTGGTGCTCTCTTTTGTGTTTACAGTTTTTTATTAGCTTATAATATAAAATGCAAAAATGCAAAAAGCAAGTCGGAAACAAAAAGGTAGGAAAGAAGAAGAGAGAAAAGAAAGGGTGAAAGAAAAAAAGGCATTGACTTTTGACTCCGTCCAGTGCAGTGGAAAAAGATAATAACATCAAACCTCAACTTTTTACTTTTCCATAATAGTATAAACTAGCCATTTCTATAACAACAAATCTATCTGATCGATAAAACCCAAAAGCAAGTGTCCTTGGTGCTCTTTGAGCCTGGCTGATTTCTTGAAGCTATTTCATTCATTATCCATCAAGGTACCCCATAGTTCAACACTTCTCTTTTAAAGATGACATTCTGTTTGTAAATAGGGTTGTTGAGCTGGAGAAATGATGAGGTTTACCTCTGAGGCAGAGACGGTATTCAGCTGGTTTGGGTCAGTTCTGGAGTACCGGTAGTGGAAATTTCAGCCAATTTGCAGAACTGGCAAATACTACCTCTGACTGGCCCCACCCACTCACCCCTGCTCTTTCCTCATCCTTTACTCTATTGATTTTTAGCTCAAGTGATACATGCGGCAGAGGTGCGGTGGATTGCTACACCTCAAAAATAGGTCAGGTGAGTGTTAGGATAATGCATGCGTGAAGCTATCTTTGAGTGCTGCGCATGCATGCAAAGTGCGTGTCTGCACATGAAGCCCGCAGAATCGGTAGTGCGCAATTTGGAATCCGACTACTGCTCTGAAACTACTAATGCTTGCTGCTTCCAAGAACCAAGCATTGGCTGAAGGATCCTTGTAAGATCTCCTCTGAAGATCTAGCAATGTCCATTATATGTTGCATGTGTTTCTGAGCCATGTTGGGGAATGACAGACAAGCAGGGGTTTCTAAGTGCTCTATGGCAGCTGGGAGAGATGGGTGCCTATAGAAATGACGCTGTCTCATGAGCAGTTCTTGACCAAAGTGAGGTGAGATTTTTAACCAGAGCCATGTGTTTTGGTGACTGCTCTTTTTGCTGTTTTGAGAGTTGGGTCTCAGCCACTGTTTATCCATGCTTCTTACCACAAAATGTTACGCTAGGATATTTGTTTTGTCAAAGCCCCCTCCCTTGTTCTTTCACTCATTGCTCTGTTTTGCATATTTACTCACATCCTAACACATGCACCTTTATTTGAAAGGCAAATTTACAGGATTATATTTTTTTTTGAAAAATGGCTTACTCAAGATCAGAAGGATGGAAAGAAGAAGAAAAAGGGAACAGGAGATCATCTGATAATTGAATTTCAGTCACTCGAGACCAAAGGGACTTCATTCAAACCAGAAGCAATCTGAGTGACATCACTTTGTTTTTTTTGTGAATCTTTTCCTAACCTTTAATTAGCTCCACACTTGGCAGGTATTAAGATGAAAAAAAAGCAACCAGCTTCCTTGGACATTCATATTGTCACCTTGAAAAAGGTCATACGTGCTGAATTTCTATTTACCACCCTCTGCTAATAATGGCATACAGTTTACCAAAAAGTGTAAGAATCTATGAAGAGTCTTGCAGCAGATTCAGATCAAAACTCTTCCTAAAATCTTCTTGTTGTTGTTGTTGCTATTGTGCACAATCCAGAATCCTTTGGCAATATATCAACTGTGAAGTAAAATGAAATTTCAGTGGTAATCTAATGCCTCCTGAAACTCTTATCATGAAACTCTTATGACATCTATATTTGGTGCACCAAGTTCTGCCCATTCCTCACAGTCCCTCACGCCCTGACCATTCCTTCATGGACTACTCTCATGTGCTTCACATGGGGTTGCCCTGGAACAGCATCTGATGCAAAATGCAGTGGCCCAGGCAGTTAAGTGTGCTCCTAAGAGGACACACACCACCCCTCCGCTTTGTGAGCTGCATTGTTTACTTCCAATTCAAGGTGGTGGTTTTGACTTTTAAAGCCCTACATGTCTTTGGACTGGCTTATCTGAGGGACTTCCTCTCCTCAGTTATATCTACCCTTTTCATCAGGTCCAGCATGATAGGGATCCTATCTATGAAAGTGTCCCATCTGACAGGACTGAGGGGGTCAGGCCTTTTCTGCTGTTGCCTCTGCCCTCTAGAACATTACCCCTCCCTAACTCTAAAGAAAGCTTCCCCTCTTCCCAGAAATGTGGGCATATTTATACACTCTGTATGTTTTAGTGTTTCCCACTTTCAGTTTACCATTCTGAATTTGGCAGCCTTATTTTTTTTACACCGTGTTTTCCCGAAACTAAGGCCTACCCCGAAAGTAAGTCCTAGCTTGATTTTTACAGCTGCACCCAATAGAAGCCCTATCTCCCAAATAAGCCCTAATTAAGAACCTGCCCACTTCAGGGTACATGAATAAAAATTAAGTTATGGTGGGGATGGGGGGGTGGAGCTGTCTTACTACTTACTTTCGGACATTTGCAGGTAGGCCTCGCACACCCCGACACTTGCCTTGCCAGCTCATTTCTTCTGCAGCCAGCAAGGCTTTCCTGAAGGCCTCTGCAGCCGATAACAGAGCTCCGGATTGATCCGAAGCATTTTTATCTCTTATAGAGGCCTTCCGACCTTGCTGGCCACAGAAGAAGTTCCTGAAGGCCTCTGACAATGAAAAGGAGGCCAGGGACGATGCGCTGAGGTGAGGTGAGGAGAGTCCATGGATAGCATCTACCCCACCCGAAAATAAGACCTGGTGCCTTTTTTGGTGGCAAAAAAAATATAAGACCCGGTCTTATTCTTGGGAAACCATAGGTATACACACACACTGGTTTTTTTGTGTACCCCCAAAATCACTTGGTGAGATCACTTGGTGACTACAGGTAGTCCTCAAGTTACAATACTTAGCAACATTTCAAAGTTATGATTTCCCCCCCTCCCCATGTATTTATAATCCGGTCCCAAAGTCACATATGGTGCAGCACCATGATGGCTGTTCATCCTTACAACCAACTGCAGAGATGCTGCAACATCCTCCCTACCTATTTCCCTTCCCCATCCTGCCCTGCCTGGTCCCCACAGGCACTGGGCCTGCTTTGCTAGCCCTCTGGGTCCCACCTGATTCTCCCCTTCAATAGTTTTGAAAAAAGAAATATGTGCAAGAATGCAAGATCTGTCTGTGCTTTTGCAAAGAGGATGGAAGCCTGCAGGAACACAACAGATCCCACGTTCTTACAAAAGTGGGAAGGGAAGGCTAGCATCAAGCTATGAAAGGAAAAGAGTTTCACATGTGTCTGAGAAAAATATGGCTGCTTTTCTGCCACATGACCCAGCCTGTTCTTTTTTCCTATTCCGACATCGAGTGCTCTGGAGATCCTTGAGAGGTAAGTGAGTGATCAGTGATAGGGGGTTGGTGTGGAGAAGGCCCAAGCAGTTGTGGAACCTCAAGGAGTCAGAAGTAAAGCATAAGATATCTTAGCTTGTGGGATTAGGTCTTGGGTAGTCGGAGGCAGATGGCCATGTTCCTAGAATGACACTAGCCCCCCATCCCGGTCTTCCCTGTCCCTGAGGTACCCCATGCACATTTAATGACCCATGCATTTGATTAACAAATGCACTGGGGTGAGCAGGAGTGTGGGTTTGTTCATTTAAAGTGATTCACATAACATCCTGGATTATGACCATAATGGGCAGGCTCCATTATGGTCATAACTCAAGAATTATTGCTATAAATTTGAGACTTGTGTGTCTGTGTATATGTGTGTGTATGTGTGTGAAACAGGGGGAGGGGGAAACAACAGAGAGAGAGAGACAGACAGGATAGATAGATGGATGGATGGATATATGGATAGATGGATGGATGATGATAGAATAGAGAGATAGATTTTGAAGAAGGTTGCATGTAGAGAAAGGTGGAGATAACTTTAATGAAAGAATAGATCAACCATTAAGAGAGGAAAACAGCAACTCGGTTTTGAAAAAGTAGAAAGCATGATAAAGAAATTGTGGGGTCTGTTCTTGATCTGGCCTGTATCAAAAATTCACTGATTGATTGATACTTGTTTGCCACCTATCTCATTTTGAAGCAATGTTGATATAAGCCCAACATACACAAATAGAGGGTCAAATAAATAAAAAAGGGGGGAGAAAGGGTTGTTCAAAAAGAAATTAATCTTTGTCTTATGGATAATGATCATATGGCCATCATGTCCTAAGGGATGCTCACCATTTTAAGAATGGTGTGAAATGTTGAGAGCATGTTCTGAGCACTCTCAAGAAATGATTGCCAAGTGGTAAGGATGAACAGTCATAAAAATGCAATTTTCCAAGAAGCAAATTGGTGAAATTGCTTCTTTCTACCCATTCAAAAAAGTCCAGATGGCCTCCACAATCATACAAATGAATTCCTGTCTCTCTTTATAATACATGTTTAAAAGGACAGGGCTTCTTGACCCTTTTTCCTGCAGACATCTTTGTCTAGTGATTGCAGTGTTAGCCTGAGATCAGAAAGACCTAAGTTTAAGTTTATCTTCAGGATTGAGAGCGTCTTTGGATGATCTGGTGCCAGTCACATTCTCCCAAACCAAATTTCCTTCTAGGATTATGGTTATGAGAAAATGGAAAGAAGGTGAGTTGTACAAAGCCTTCAACTCCTAGAGAAAAGGTGGGAATGTACAACTAACAAGTATTTTTAAAAAATATTTAAAAGAAGATGAAGTAAACCAAAGGTCTTAGAAAGAGCCCAGGAATATATCTATAGGAACAATAGTGCCCATGAGGAGTTCATTGGAAAAGCAGGCCCAGTCAGTAAAAGCCCAGTCCCACTGGCCAACGGACGCAAAACCTATGCATAAAGGACACAGTAGATGAGCAAAATTTCGGGGGTG
>BHFT01077289.1:0-17008 GCA_004320025.1 Laticauda laticaudata | reverse complement strand
GGGAGAGAGGATCCCCACAATGAAGTAGGGCACATTTTGCGTGTCGTTGGGCAGGGGTCTGGATCTGGAAAGCCATGATGAGGTTGTCTTCCAGCCCCTCCTTGAGATCACTGGCATTGTATACTGGGCATCTGAACATGATCCGCTGCCTGAAGCATTGATGTACTGAACTTGTAGTCAGCATCGACATGCAAAGAGGATGATGCTGAAAAAGCCCTTGTAGTTGAAATAAGCGGAGCCTGACTTGGTGGTGCTTTGCAGGCCACGTGCTTGCCAATCTATGGCTCCAACGGTGTGTGGGAAGTTCCACCTCTGATACCACTGCTCTGCAACTTTCTTCCATCCTTCATCAGTGGAGGGGCACTGGAGGAGCTCCTCAGGTGATTGCTTTGATGATGGTCTGCAACCACTCTCTGACCACAATGCTGATGGTGTTGTGTGGCCCCTCAAGCCATACTGCATGCCTCCTGTAGGTGGTACCTGAGGCCAGGTGGCACAGAGTGAGTGCCACCTTGAGACCAGGTTCCAGGCTGGGCTGGAGGTTGGTGTTTGCCTTGGTCAACCCTGGTGTCAGCACTGCACAAATTCATCAAACATGGCTGGAGCATCCTCATGAAGTTCTGGAATGCCCGAGTGTCTTCGTTCTGAGCTCCACCATCAGCTTGTTTGTACAGTCCGTGCTCTGCTTTCTCCGCGATCCATCTTCGGACCCAGACGCTTCTGGGCCGCCCCTTTTCTTCCCGTAGTAGAGTTCACAGAGCCTGTAGATGGCTTCACACTATTGCAGAAGGATGGTGCTGCCAAAAAGGACTGTGTTACGATCCACGGTGGACATGACTGGATGCTGTGGAAGAGGAAGAGGCCAGAATGAAGGCTGCAGAGATCTGCCACAGCTGGGCTTCTTGTCTGAAAGTGAGATGCAGATGAGTTGTCCCTTTTTATAGGCAGTATAGGTGTCCTTTGCCATCCTCTAGCATCCTCTAGGTATCCTCTAGGCACCTCTAGACATCCTTAATATCCGAGATAGGTCCCCTCTGCGAACGTTTTTTCCGTTTTAAACGCTTTGTTCGTAGGCATCCGTTCTGCATCCATTTTGCATCCGTTCTGCGTCCGTTCCGCTTCCTCCTGCGTCCGAGTGGATGTTGAGTTGTGCGGATGCGCAGCGGATGCCTAGCGGATATAGCGGATGCGTAATGGATGCAGAACGGATGCGTAGCAGATGCAGAACACGATGCATTGGATACATTTTCTGCACAAAAGTTTGAGCAGCCCAAAACTTTCTGAGCGGAATGAAATGTCAATAAACGGATGCTGGACGGATAGGAGGAAGCAAAAACGAGGCAGTGAGTAAATCGCATTTTGGCAACGGATGGCAAGCTTTTTTGTCCGTTTTACATCCTCTTTGCATCCATTGGTGCAGTGTGACAGGGGCTTTAGTTTCAACAAACTGGGTTCAACCAACTGGATAACATTTTTTCTTTTGATTTATTTAAAATACTTTAAATTTTAATAACAAAAACAACTGTTTTATGAATATAGACATATGAAAGTTATTACCATCCTACAGATTCAGGTACTACTGAAATTTAGATGCAAGGATTAGACATAATTTATTCAATGGCAGAAGGGCACTTAATCTTTCCCCCTTAGATTGTTAAAGAAGCTCCTGTTTCACTGAAACAAAAATCCATCAAAAGATATGTCTGAGAATTCTGTTTTCCCAGAGTTAAAGATATTTTATTAATATCAGTATTTCCTTTCTTTTTCTGTTACAGTTATACAAGCAGAGTGGTTACAAATGGATTGAAAGCCCAAATAAATAATCCAGAGCTGATAGTCAGAGGGTTGGATCCACAGATAGGTCATTTAATTGACAAGTTGAAACATTTTAATCAGGTAAGTATTTATGTTTGAAGAACTGAAAAGGGTTTTGTAAAAGCTTTTCTCGTTTGCCTTCTCTACTGGCCCTTCTTGCCCTCCTCTTCATCCTTTCCACACACCTGCACACTTGAGGGAAAATATCTCACTCCATATTAGATGAGCATTCTAGAAACATGAAAAACAAACAAACATCTTCTTTGAGGACCATTTATTATACTTGTGAAGGTTGGTCACATAACCATTCACACAATTGAAGAATGCCTACATCAGTATTGTTAAGATAATACCAAAGATTTTGCCTTCCATATCATTTGAAGTGACCTCTTTTAGTGGAGAAACACCAGAATATAGCTATATTTTGTATTCAGCCTAATAGGAAATCTTGACCCGAACTGAATTGAACTGAACTGAATTGATCTAAAACACACATTGTGAGATAATTAAGGTTATCCACATTGACTTCTCAGCAGTTTTTAAAAGAGGCATATTTAATTCAAAGAATGTCTACTTACCTGACATGAAGTCTCAGTAAACTTCCCTGACGGTCAAATTCCAATAATTCTGTATTCATAATATAGAAAATTCTATAGAGTTACTCTGTTTATGATGGCACAGTGCAGTAAGATTTCAAAATGTCCTCCACTAACCATATGGGGTACTGGTAAAACAGCTTGCAAATTTTTCCTGAAAGTATTTTTTCAGAACAAAAGAAGATCTACCAGTAGGCATGTCAGAATCATCATGAACTTATGCTGTCAAGTTATTCACTTGAGCGCTGAGAGATGTGTGCAGCCATCTGTTGAAAACTTTGATCTGTCCCTTGATACTGAATATATTAAAGTTTGTATTATTATGACATTGCAGTAATATGTAGACACTGTCAGTCCAAATTAGCTAGAACAACCTACTATATTTAACAGAAATTGCTTTTCATTTATGTAAGCATATTTTCTTGTCCAACTTGAGAAAGTGTTGTTACAGGTCAGTAATGACAGGGTAGCAGCTCTCCCCAGTTGTTCTTAGAAGGTAGGCAATTTTTGACAGTTGCTACTAGTGGTAATGTTGATTGTGCTGATTCATGTAACAAAAAGAAAGAAACAGTGTGTCTCCTATAACTCATTGCTTTTGCTTTTTATTCTGGGACTTAAGTCTCAGAATATGCTGACAAAACCAAATCTCCAATCTGATGCAACCTTGCAAATGTTGTTTATGTTTTTTAATCAAAAGCAATGTGTGATATGGCCAGAAGTCCTGCCATACAAAGGGATAAACACACACATACATACTCACGCACACACACTTAGGTGATAGATGATGAGAAATTAGATTTTGAAGAAATACCTAGGAACTATATACTCTTCCTTCACTTAATAAATCAGCATGTTACTTTTTACAATAGAAAGAATATCCCACAATCATTGTTAAAGAAGATTATGTGGAATGGAAGAAGATAGTCTCTTATTCTTCAGGTCAGACAACAAAATGTCTTGAACTAGCCTTACAGGAAGAAAACATTAAGTATTTCATTAGGCTCAGCCTGCTGTGTGCCATCTGTAGCTTTTCAGAGCCTGGCCTTCAGCACTAGAACATAACCTATACTTGAAAAGTAGTAATTCCATGAATGGTATAACATTACATTCTGTCTTCAATTATTCCTCCATCAAGTCAAGGTTTATTCTGTGACTTTCTATTGACCTTTCAAAGAAAACATTTGTTAAGTGGTGTTTTTTACCCTAACAAACACAGTCTTTAAAATGTGCTTGATTGCATGAATGAAAGAAAATACTGATTATTGCCTTAAGAAACTTTATTGTTAAACATTATGAATTACTCCTCTCTTGATTTTAGTGAGCTTTTATCACAGATAAAATAATCAAAGAAGATTCTACTTTTAAAAAATATGTAGTAGTTTATGTAGATTTTTTTAAATCTTGGATTAATTAATGAATAAAAGCTTACACTCAAAAGATGAGTAAGCCTGCAATTCTATATGCATGTTTAAATTTAATTTGGCTTATTAATGAATAGATACATTCAGGATTTGTAGTATAAATCATAATATTTCAGTATTATCCTATAAACCCTGAATACCTCGTATACCTCATCAGCTTTATATATAATAGTTTATGAAACACTATCCTGATTATTTTTCCTTTTCTTCTTTTTAAAATCTTGAGTATGGCAGCAATTTACAAACTAGAAACTTTCTACTTTAGAGGAAAAATCCTGTCATCTACTTACTAGATCTTCTGAAGTAAGTCATACTCATTTTCTGTAACAATACAGGAAGGACATGAGAATTACAAGAGAGAATTGGAGAGAGTCCTTCCTTCACAGCTCCATGAATAGAAACTGTCAGGAAAACTGCATAGACATATTCAATAAATTACTAGGAGTAGAGCTGAAATCAAAAAAATGTTCTACCTTTTAATAAGTTAAAAAGTAAAGGAGTCCCTGCAGATTTACTCCGCTCGACATTGCCGGCTGCAGAGGGCGGTGCTCATCTTTATTTCAAGGCCATTCAGACAGTACTGTCTGAGGAAATTTCTATGATCATGTGGCGAGCATGATATCACGGAGCACTGTTACCTTCCCATCAAAGTGGTATCTATTTATGTATTTGCATGCTTTCAAGCTGCTAGTTTGGCAGCAGATGGGCTAAGGTTGGGAGCTCACCCTGTCATGTGGCACTTAGGTCTCAAACCTGGGCTGCCAGTTTTCCAGCTGACAAGTCCAGCATTTTAACTACTGAGCCACCATGCTTCCACATATCTTTCAAGATATGTAATTAACATATCTTATATTTTATATTGGCTGAAATAATTTACGTTATCTCCACATTTACAATAAGTTTAAATCTTTTAAGATTGTGCTGACTTCACATGAAAACTAAAAGGCATGTACTTCCCAGCTTCACATGCCAGGGAAATTTTTTTATGAATTTTGTGCTGAGCCATGTTGTGCTCAATTAAAATAATTGTTTGATGATAAATATACAATTCAACTGTATTGCCCTATCAAAAAATACGAGACACAATCCTGCTTACTTAAACATTAATATATATTGGTCTTAAGTCTTTGTCCTGCTTTAAAATATAGTTCCATTCAACATCATCAGAATATCCCTGCTGAATTTAGTCTAGGAAAAGAAATGCACAAACACAGTTTGATTCTCTCCAATGTGAGATTTCAGCATCCTATTCCTAAATCTAAAAATTCGTAAAATTAGGCTAGCTAAGAAAATATGCTGCTTAGATCTTCAAGTCAACCTCAGCTCCAAAAGTAACTTGAAAAGCCACCAATATTTCAAAGTATTATGAATGAATGTTAGACATGGAGTAATCTTACTTGTGAGATTTCATAGACTTGGGCAGATGATTGCATAGTTGCATCTGATTCAGAAAAGTGGTTATTCCGACTCTCATGTCATTTTAGCACTATAGATACAGTTTTTAGTTTTATCTTTCATCGTATTAGTCCTTGTTCTTAAAATGCAGCTAACTTCCTCTCATCCCTATTTATGCAATAATACAGAAACTGCATTAGTTGAAAAATGATAAAATCATATCATTTTTCTATAGAACCCTGATTTATCCTTTCTGGTAACTGGTTTCTTGGAATTTTAAGTGCAGAGATATCATGTACTAGAAGAGGTGTTAGATGGTATAATTGCACTCTACCACTGCCTAACCTTTATTTATTGAGATTTAATAGATATAGCATCTGTGGTTTAGCTTGTTGGTAGATAGATTGAAACATAATTTACTCCAGAAATGATGATTCAGTCATTTGGGAGATTTTAGATGAAGAGACATACTCAAATTTGCCTTAAATCAAGTAAGAAAATCAAGGTGGAGATATTGTTTTTCTGCATAAGTAATATTTCTGGAATTTTTGCAATTTCTTAATCTAACATCTGGTATGAAAAGTATTTACTGCCTTCTAGTGCTGTCAGTGGATTTTTGATGTAATTAAAACTATAAATATTCAGTTTGTTTTGTAAAAAAAACATCAACTTTAGCTATAATTAAACTGAAGATTACTAATAAGCTTCAGAATTAAAAGCAGAAGATTGTATCCCAGATATTTTGTAAAATATCTTCTTTAAGCACAAATACATTTTAACAGAAAAAAGAATATTTATATAAATTCTTCCTGTCTTATTGTTATGTGCTAGCAAATATATAATCTTAAGAAATTATGTATCATGTACTGTTTCTCTGAGTATACACGTATCATTCCTCTTGCAAACCATTTCAAGAATTATTTGCCCAGATTGTGTTGTTCACAATGAAAGTGATGCAAGCCTTGTGTTCCCACAGGCCATGTGGACAGCACAGCCTTGTGTTCCCATGCATCCTGAATTAATTGCTTTGGGGGGTGCGTTGGGGGTAACATTTCTCTGCAGACTACCAAAATTTTCTTGCGGACCACCAGTGGTCCCTAGCCCACTGGTTGCAGTCATTGGCCCAGATGACCTGTTATGTACATTTTGTGTGGGCTTTTCTATGTTCATTAGGAAAATTAATCATAAGCCAGAATGCTACACTGAATTATGGTGACAGAATCAAATAGAAGCATATACACTGAATGCATGATGTAGGAATAATTAAAATAAAAAATACTTCATTTTTTCATGTAAAAGGCATATTTTATACAAAACATTTACACCTGTTTTAGGGAACTCTCAGAGTTTTATATACTCCATTTTATTCCAATTTAGATTAGATGAGTAATGAAACATCTGCAAGAAAACAAGCAAGCTCAGAGAGCACCAAGGACCTTTCATTTCAGTCCTGAGCTATAAATATTATCCTTTATAGATTTTCTTATGTTTTTAATTACAAAATTAATCTAGACTACTTAAACAGATAGAAAGTAATACAGTCTCAAAGTTCTAGCAAGCTAACTTTAGAAATCAGAAGCTTTGTTCAAAGCAAAAGACTAAGAGTGAAGTGGCATAAGAGTGACACCTCAAGGACTGAGCAGACTTCTCCAGCACTGTAATGCTGGAGAGAATGTGTGTCTCTGTAACACACAGTATTACACAGTTACAGACATTTGCATGAGCCTTCCATTTATATTTCTGCAAATGTAACATTCTGGCAAAGGGGCAGTCCAACAACAGAGCATAGAATAGGAAATCAGATCAATAAATCAGCATGCTGGACACACACACGCAGTTGGCATTTGGGAGGGAAGTGCATTGGCCCGTCTACAACCTACGCTTACTCATGAATTCCTTTGCTGTGTAAGTATTTGGTGATGCCTCTGTACAGTTGCAAGCAACTCTAAATCATCTTTCAAAGAACACTTGGAGGAGAGTTAAGTGCTATATCCTCAAAAGTCTATATATCTGTTTTAATATCGTTATGACTAACAGGATATGAATAGGTACATATTAGCAAGTGGGAAGTTAACAGTGTTTTGCCATACCCTCTGTGCTTGGAATAATGTCATCACAGCCATATGACTGTGAAAATGTCTTTCAACTTAAGAAACAGAAATGAGCACCACCCCTTAAAGTGAGTCATTACTAGTGGGGTTAAACACATGGGGACACCTATATCAGAAGATGATTAGGAAGAACAAACATGTATTTGTGCATTGCTATCAGAACTAGTGGAATTTTCTGGTACCTAACACTTAGGGGTAGAATATTTCCACACAGGGCCTTTTCTAAAGATAAGGAGTGTGTGTGTGTGTGTGTATTTTAATTATTTATTGAATAAACAAGCCACCCATTTCATTATCATGTTAATAGTTGAGCTAGGTCTTTTGTAGAATATGCTTTGTAGAACTCGTTATTTCTATTAGAAAAAGTTTTGGGCAACCCTGTGAAGTACGCCATGTGTATAGACATTGCAAAGAGATTTTGTAGTTATAGTATAGAGCTTATAGTATAAAAACCAAGCAAAATACAAAATGGACACATATCTTTTGACAGATTCCTCATGTTGAGAATGAGACACTCATCTTAGTTTTTTCTCCATAGGTGGCATGGATAAAATGCCTTTTTAAGATGGATTAGATAATATTTAAATGTTAAAACTTATGTATGGATGTAAGACTTTAGAATTTAAACAATAGAATCAAGACTTGCTGATTGCTTTTCTCAGAATTAGTTTTTATTTGCTTGGACTATTAACAATTTTTGTGAATTTTATAATAAAGGAATTCTAAATCTTTTACTGATCTCCAGAAATTTTTGTCTTCTATTTTTTTCCCTAAGTAAGTATGATATCAACTACTCCATATATTGAAGCAAGAGAAAATAAACCCAATATATCCTATGGAGAAACTTTTAATACAAAATGATTATTTGCTTTGTGATTTATCCACAGAACACTCAGATCCTCAGAAATCACTCCAGGCAGATTGTGAAAGGATGCGTATTATTAGACCTATAACCTGAGAGTCAGCATGTATTATTCAGATAATTTGTAAGTGCTACCTAAGGAGATGAAACCTTAATCTAGCTATATTTGCAATCAGCCCTATCTCCATTCTGACTGTCTGGCATAAAACTGATCAGAATGTTTTACTCACTCAGCATCCTTGAAGAATTATACTAAATTACAATTGAACAATACAAAGAGACTGAAAGCAGTAAAACAATGTTGCATTTTATTTATGTATAAAAATTAATCTTAAATGGGGAAGTGGGATAAAATAGGAATATCTATAGGGCAAGTACAGAGAAATAACAGACAACTGTCTTATCTAGCGCACAATTTTTAAAGAAGAAATTCAGACAACTTAGAGCATTACAGAAATTAACTTCTTCTACCAAAGGGCTACAAGTATTACTTTTAATAGTCAGAGCCATTTTTATAGCTTTGTATCCTTTTGAAATCAGAGGTGGTGGTCTCCATTATACCAGCACTATGCTGATCAAACAGGGATGACAAGATTATGAGTGGCAACATTAAGACTGAGGTGATTATTTGTCTATTTGATACTTGGGTTAATACCAATATTTTATCATCAGAAACTTAACCTTTTACAAACTGGTGGCTTTCAGATTTTCTGGGAGTGTGAATCCTTTGGTTCTTATCTGGAGTCTTAATATATCTGCTTGACACCAACAAATTAAAATCTACTGTTTGTGTTGGTTACTTGCTGTTATTTCCTCTCCCATGCCAAATAGTAAGCAAACATTCTCCAGTCCAATCCTATAGAACAGCCTTCATTATTTTGCCATATTTATTGTTAGAATGAAAATTCAATAACATTCCTGCATGATAAATCTTTGTCTGACATAATTCTGCATACCAGTCAAATTTGGCTAAACGAACATTTACTATGAAGAGAGCAACCAATGGAGGATGTGAATATTTATTTTCATTGAAATTAGCCCTTTTTTCATATTTCATTGTTGTCACACATACCCCAAATTCCTAATGGTGGGGTTGTTGAAAATGTTCTCCATTTGAGTTTAATTATATGATTCAAGATAAGGTATTTAAAATGTTATATTTCCTGCATAATTACATTTTATACAGTTAGCTGTTTAATTGCTAATAACATACCATCGCATATGGTGTAAGACAGCTGTCTAGAAATGTAGGAGAGCTGAATTATAGATGGTTTTGATGATACAAGATGATAAACCTTGTGCACTGTTTTTTCAAAGTTGGCTCTATTGTTAATCATCATATCACCTTTAATAGCAGAAGTATTATGTTTTCATTTGATAATTCCATAAAATGTTGTAAAGGACAGGATGTGGAGAGTATCCCACCCTCTGATATATATTGCATTGAAAATAAACCAAAGATCAAAGACCACTGCCCCACACATGTTCAAAATAAATAGACAAGGAAAATAATGATGGAGATTTAAATAAAAATGTAAACATGACACTACAAATGACACATCTCGGAAATTTATACCAATCTGCAAATCCTTAAGACTGGTAACATAGTTTGGGTTATCAGCTTCTGCATATCACCTGCATATGTCATTTTTATTTTCTGCCTCACGCGCTGCAACTTTGGTTTTGGTCACGCTAAAATAGATTTCATACATTAATGAATGGTTAATCTATGTATTATTCAATTGCATTGTGATAAATTGTATAGTAACTTATGAATAGCATTTCATTGATTTCATGATATTAATAGCAATATGCATTTGGCAGTTAATCATCTTAGCCAAAGATCAGGACAGAAACATTTAGAAAAAGAATAGAATACTTTTTGGAAACCTACCTTACTTTGGAATAATTGCTGTAGCTAATTCAGTGACCTCCAGGTTTAACCACTGGTTGCAATGCTACAGAAGTCAATGTGTACATTGAATTGCACTGGTCCAAATCCAGAACAAAGTCACACTTTTAGATGAAATAAATAAAAAAAAACTGACAGTGTGTGAAAAGCCAAGAAAATCACTAGATGAAAAGATATGCCAGGAATTCCCATTTGATTATTATTTATTTTATTTTGTTAATCATGTATTTGATAACAGGTATAAGTATAAACATGATTATGAATACATTAGGACAGGGAGGGTAGGCATTTTGGTACGTTTATGCACGCCCCTTATAAACCTCTTAGGAATTGGGTGAGGTCAACAGTCTAAGATTTAGTCTTAGACAGTCTAAGGTTAAAGTTTTTGGGGTTTGGGGAAGAAACCATAGTCAGGTAGTGTATTCTGGACATTGACCATTCTGTTGCTCAAGTCGTATTTCTTACAATCAAGTTTGGTGTGGTTTAGGTCACCATGCAAGGTCACCATGCAACAATTTCATTTGCTGAAAGCCCTCAGGAACAATCCCAGGTTCACCAACTAACATTGCCTTTGACTACTTTGATGTTGAAATTTAGCAAAATGGGTGGTCACTTTAGTGCTGCTGCACTGCTGTGGTCAACCACAATCACATGACTGGCACTTCCAATGCTGCCTGTCAGCTTCCAACAAGGAAAGTCTATGTGGAAACCGGCAGAAAGTCAGAAGTTTCTCCCACTTCCACTCTTCCCCCCATCTGTAATTCTGTATAATGGAATCTGTAAGTGACCTTGAGGAATTAAGGAAGGAATGCTGCCTAGGAAACTAGAGAGGTAGAAGCCCCTAATAGCTTAATGATCACAGAAAGATATTTATTGAGGACCTGCCCTAATGGATCAAGAAGTTAAAAGTTGTGATTGGAAATCTTATCACTCCTGATATGCTAAGAAAATGCATTGAACTACAAGATGCCAAATGAATCTCGCTTTAAACTGCTTTTTCTGGAACAGGACCATAAAATGTATATAATGGAACAAAAATCCCATTGTTAGATGATTCTAGAAGCAGAAACTAAAAGCCAACCTATCACTCTACTAAAAGAATCCAAACCAAAAATTTACTTTCTGTAACTGATACAAAGATAATCATTGAAAAGATGAATATCCTTGGTAGTGAAAAACATAAGCTAAGGTAGATGAGTAAAAAGATAGATTAGAGAGAATACTAGCATCTTATCAGACAAGACACTGATTAAATTTTTACTCATGAAAAGCTCCACACCTTCTTGATATAGTGGAATGTGTAAATATGAACCAGTTTTGTGTAATGATTAAAGCACAAGGCTATAAATTGGGAAATTGTCCAAGGCTGCCCTAGACAGAAATCTCATCAGAGTGACCAAAAATATCTGGGCTAGTCAACTTTCAGCCATAGGAAGCAAGCCACTTCTGAAATCTTGCCATGAAAATTTCAAGGATTTGTCCATATTGTCACCAGGAGTTGACTCAGTGACTATCTGCGTGTATTTCACTACATGTGACACATGGAAAATTAAACTAGATGTGAAAACCAATCAGTAAATTTGCATCCATCACATAAATCCTATGCCTTGCCTGGCTATTCTTTAAAATGTTTGGTACTGGCATCTATATTTCCACAATGCTAAATGCTCTTCTCATTAAATGATGGCTCATGTGGGAGCAAGTATTGTGTTTCCCAAAGTTGCTGGATTGTGCTCTAGGAAATTATGATGGCTCTGGGCAGTGGGGTTTATTAGACAACTGTTTATAAGCAATTAATAAGTAGATTTGTATAACATATTATTAAATACATTATAAAGCACAGACATTTACTTCTAGCCAGAAGTTCCTGCCCACATGGTTTTATTTTTCTTGGTGACTTCAATCTACCTCACATTAACTGGACCCTAAATGAATGTAAGACTGAACCCATACATTCAACTTTCTACAATGCTGTGACAAATCTGGGCCTGGAACAACTAGTAACCAACAATAGTAGACTTAATAACTGCCTCGATCTCATCTTCAGCAATAGTTTGAATTCAATTTATGGAATACAAATTAAAGAATCCTTTTCCAATAGTGACCACAACATGATTGACTTTTGTCTCAGAATATGTCCACACAAAAATCATCATAATGACGGGATCCCCAATTATAACTTCAAAAAAGGCAACTATGATCTTATAGACCAGGAGTTGCCAACCTTTTGGACCACGCTAGGGACCACCACACTCATAATTTTATGATCCTAGGGACCATCTAACATGGGTTATGTGGGTGTGGCCCTATTTGGTGGGTGTGGCCTTAGTGGTCATGTGACTGGCTGGGCATTGCTTGTATGTAAATATTATAAATATTTATATAATATTGAATTTTTATGACAAAAAAGCAAACTTTACCCAAATCAGGCAAAAGCAGGCAAGATTGAGTTTGCTCACAGAATCATTCAGTTGATCTGATCTATCTGACAATCGACTAGCTCAGTCTCCTCAAAATCTGTGAGTCTGCACTGAATTTTTCCTGCAAGCAAACCTTCAGTCCTGGGGAGGTTTGGCTGAGCTGAGCCAAAGATCTAAAGACTAGCCTAGAAAACAAGAAAATCCACCATTTTCCTTGCTTCCTAGCCTAATCCTAAAATCCTTCCAGCAAAGCAGAACAGATGATGGTTGGGAAAAAGGAAAAATAGCCAATTTTTAGCAGGCAAGTTTACCAGGTAAGGAGTGAGTGGGTGGGGAGAGTTCGGTGGGCCATGGTGGCCAGTACAGTCTGGTGTTTCTGCACAGCCCTAGATTAATTGGTTTTTGGGGATGCCTCTGGGTGAGATTTCAACTGCAGCCCACTTAATTTTCTAATGGCCCATGGTGAGCGACCTTTGTTATAGACAACGATCTCTCATCCCTATTGTCAATCTCTATTCACTGATGCAATACTGTTGAAGACCATTACAATCATTTTTGTTACTTGAAGTCAAAAAGAAATCTCAAACTATATGCTACCAATAACAACTCCCCAAACAGAAAAAACAAAATTACCCGATAAACAATAACGAAGCTTCAATCAAAAAAAGAACCATTTGGTGGAAAAACCAAATCTGGTCACATTGCCAACTGTTCAAAGCTGATACAAAAAATTTATGCCCAACCAGATAAAGATGGAATGCACCATTATCACATTAAACCAAGAGGAAAACCTTCTAGTCTGCACCAATTGCAACCCACATTTTCTAAAATTTTGTAAACAACAAAACTAAAGACTCAAGGTCCATCCACCCCTGCATAGGACCTAATGGAAAGACTGCAAAATGATGCTAATTAAAGTCCAGCCTCTTTTAACATATTCCTTTGGCTCAGTATTTGTAAAGCAGCAATGGATCATGCCCGGTATTTCCTAGTTGAACCCAGGCAACTACAATGATCTAAATACATATCAATTTTATACAGAAGACAATGTGAAAAAAGCACTACAACAATTCTAAAAAACCATTCTCTGATCATTGGACCGGGATGGAATATGTGCCTACTTCTTTAAAAAGCATCCCTTGCCATAGCGCGGGAACTCTTAAGCATAATCTTTGAAAAAATCTTCAGCACCAGCTCCCTTGCCAAAGCTATGGTTACTATGCCACGGTCATCCCCATCTTCAAAAGGGATACACCAGCCCTAATTGAAATATACAACCAATCTCCTTATTGTCATCAACTGTAAAGTCATGGAATCAATTATTTAACCAATCCATTATCCTTCCATTAGAGACAAACAACCTAACTTTTCTAACAAAACATTTGCGTTTCAGAAAAGAACTATCCTGTAATCTGCAACTCTTACATTACAAAAACTATGAGTACACAACTTGATCAGGGCAAAGCAAAATAGACACAATTTAACATTAGACTTCTGTAAAGCCTTTTGATTCAGTGGGACACGACAAACTACTCTAAAACTAAAATCTTATGGTTATTCTGGGCACCGTGCCATAGCTGGATCGAAGCATTCCTGTTCAAACAGACAACAAATCGTCAAATTGGGAAGCGTCCCAATCAATTCTGTACCTGCTCAAAAGTCGTGTGCCCCAAGGGCAGTGTTCTAGGACCAAACTCTCTTCATACTCGCATAAAATGACCTCGTGTGATCATATTAGAGCAAACTGCATTACCTTTTCTCCTGCGTATATATGCACAACTGACAGACTTAGAGCACAAAACATTTGCTAGACAATACTGAATACAGCTCAATCAGTCTGAACCCCACATTACGTATTGATATTGCAACAGTTTGAGAAAGTCCCAGAAATATTTTCACAAGAAGAGTTCTCGCAACTCCCTCTACTTCGTTGCAGAATACCTTATGCCACCAGACTTGAAATTTTAGACTTAGACAACCTAGAACTACGCCACCTCAAGTCCATTCAGTTAGTAACTAAATATAGGGTATGCAATGTCCTACCTGTCAAGAATACTTCACCACCATACAATATAAGACACACAATTAGATACAAATTCACAGATAAAAACCACACCAAAACGCGAATTGGCAGGAAATATGACCCCCTTTTTTCAGCAACAGATGTGGTCAATGTCGGAGAGACTCCTACCTGACTCTGTGGGTTTCTTCCCCAACCCCAAACACTTTAAACCTTAGACTTTCTGGACTGTTGACCTCCACCCTTTCCTAAAAGGTCTGTAGGGCCAATGTTCCACATGGGAAAAAAAAAAATGGGAAAACAAAAATTGTCCACATATGATATTCACAACTTTTTAATTGGAAGAACTTGTTTAAGCCTGGGTTCCCCAACCAGGGTAGGGAGAACAAAGCAAGTGAACAGAGAGTGCATGCGTGAAGTCAGTATAGGCATACAGAAAAATGAGTGAGCTAAGCTTATAGGTTTATAACATACAGTAAAACACCAGATAAGCTTGTGTTATCACAAATATAGTTTTTTACATAATATATAGCATAGTCAAATAACAGTCCAGTATGCTCTTGGTGTCATATTAGTCAGTTCCGCATTCAGGGATATTCAGTTAGCAAGAGTCCGTGTGAATATCCGACAGGTCAGTGTTTCAACTACAAATCATCCTTTTGTTTCTCTTCCCGTAGCGAGGCGATGGCAGTCTTTCCAAGCAGTACATTAGGAATCAAAGCCAGCAGGGCCAGATGATCCAGAGAGCAGAGATCCATAGATAGAAAGCACGCTGCTGGCTTGTGCCTTCCTTTAAAGGAGTCTTCATAACCACACCCCAATGACTCTTATTACCCATAGTTAAAGATACAGTCACTTTAACATACATAATCAGGATTACTGTATTTTACCTAAAACTAGTTAGGGCAACACTGTTATCCCCTAACATTCTCCCCTTTTTAGGTTAAATTAATAAATCCTTTATATTGTTCAATTCGTAATTTTGTTACAGCTCTCAGTAAATTTCGCTTACTGCCTTGTGCTTTGTAGAATTGGTCTGCGCAATGTTTTCTTCAGACATCGACATATTCTCAATTTAATCAGTCGATTTTTTGACTGATTTCTCTTACATTTATGGTAATCTAAAGATCTGTGTGGTTTGGAGGTCTTGTTTTCACAAGCATACTAGTTTGCTAATTTAATAGCTGCCTGAGTTTATCCTCATATGTGCTGTAATATGCGTCTTTAACAGCTATTCCCTATGTGTCTACCAATTTAATTGTTTGTAGCAGTTAATTTTAAATCCGTACATAATAACGAGAGACATGAAAATTCCGCTTCCATTGTGGATAAGGGCTAAATATGCTGTGTTCTTGATTGACCTCCACCCCTATTAGTGTCTTACCGAATAATATAGCCATTCCTGGAAGTTTCGATGTTTCTAGTGTTTATATATCAGTTGCAAAACATTGATCTGCATATATGTCACATAAGACGTGTAGAATCACTCTCTTTGGTTCTATATACAATGCATGTGTTGCATTTGGCTACCCTTTAAGATATCTTTACAATCCTCTTAATTGGCTTGCCAATGACATTGATGCTTGGAATCTGAATTAAAACGTGCCAGCTGATTTCAGCACTATAAGCTATATCTGGCCCTGCAACCAATTGCTTATATATTGTATAAGAGTCTACGCTATTAAAGACTGAGCTTGATAGTGTGGCCGTTTGATCAAATTTGTGACTTTGATTCCTTAGATTGGCAAATTTCGTGACTTCATTGAGTCTTTGCCGGTTTGTTACATTAATGTTTCATCTTATATTCCGTGTGTTTAATTAAGTTTGGTTCAAAATCTTATCTTCCTGCCGTGATTATCTTAAAATCCTTTGTGTTGTTTGTTTGGTCATTAGTTTCAAGTCCGGTGATTTAATTATATTGTTGTTAATTTCGCCCAAATGTTTTACCTTTACCTTCTTGGCTAATAAATGATATAATCTTCATTGGTTCATTATTAAGTTTTGGTAATTAAAGCAATATCAATCGTAAAATAATAATAATAATGAACAGTGTCTCTATTTCTTTTTTCTCTTGTTTAAAACACACATGGATTTGCTAAATCCTTAGATTTTAATATTCCCTATATTGTGGTTAACTGCTTTTTGACAATATTATTTTGGGTTTTTTGCGCCATTTCAGACCCTTGATTGTTTTAGTCCGTAAAAAGACTCTTTTTGAGTTTCCCCAACAATCATTAATAGTTACATTAGTTTCCTTTTAACACCATGTGGTTTGTTTTTTGTATTGGTTTCTTTAAATATATAGGTGTGCTGCAATGGTGCATGTAGATAAGCAGTTTCTACATCCTAAATGGGTTTATTATATAGTTTCTTCTTAGCCTGCCCACACTAATGCTGCTCTTAAAGATGTTGCTTTAAGGCTTTGGTGCAAAAACTTCATCATAGTCAGTTATGTG
>BHFT01077283.1:0-28765 GCA_004320025.1 Laticauda laticaudata | reverse complement strand
CCTTTTGAGTAGCTTCATGGATTGGTTCTTATTGAACCAATCCCCATTTAGGTTTTTTAGCCAATCAGAATCCTATATTAGGAGTCTACTATTCTATATACAGAACAAAACTTCTGTGCTAAAATTGGTGAGGGTTAATTTCATAGGATTTGCTAAAAAAGAATTATTATGTTCCAATGATCTCTTAGCTGCCCTCTAATATGTATTGCTCAACACTGAGTGGTTTTTTTATTAACCAAAGCTAACTCATCTTAATACATTCTCAAACACCACAAACCTAGGGATGTACATGTTGATGTTGGATATCATCATTACCTAGCAAAGAGGTGTCCTTTTGAAAGTGGAGAAGATGAGCTGTGAAAGACTTCTAATGCCACTACAAAAATGTTGTAAGGAAGATACTTGAACACCAAATTTATCTGAATAAAGTGGGAAAATAATTTACCTTTAAAATAATAGGCATATTTCAAATTGACTAAGAATATGAGTTGGAAGCAGGTACCCTTTTCTGTTTCATTTTTCTATTTTAGGAGTCATCTTCACAGCCATTTTCCCCTTGGATAAAAGCAGGACCATTTGAATCACCATTTATTATACCACATCCCTCCATATGTGCTGACCTACAACTGCCACCATCTCTATTTGACCACTGAACAATTCTGATGGGAATGAGAGGAGATACAGTCCAACAGATCCAGAGGTTACCAGGTGGGCAAATATATACTCTGAATAAAGGAATCAAATAAAGAATACTAAAATGAAATACATATGATTAATAAAGAACATGATTCAATCACTATCTTTTATCTAGGCTCCAACATGTTTCAAAGAGCTGCTCTAAAGTTGTTTCTGAGATGAGATATCTATTTTCTATGCCACTGTTTTTCAGTAGCTATAGCTCCTGGCAGCAGAGAACCACAGGGGAAGGGTGAGGAGCTATAATTGGACTTCTTATGGGAATATTTGTCCTCTTGGTGATTGCTGCAACCAGTACATATGTTTGTTTGTATGTGGTGGGGAAAGATAAACTGCAGAAAGAAGAGGAGGGGGTAGGTGAAAAGTCTCTGGATTGTTCATACTTGAGCCATACTATTATTTTTAGTGCTGGAATGTTCCTCCCAAAGCCTGTCAATCTATATATCTTGGCAAAGGCAGTTGTAGATTTGCCAATAGAATTTCACCAGAAAAGGGTGGAAAGGCACTTTGATTAGGCAAGATGTTTGAAAAGGCAGGGCCTGCAAGAGACCCCTCAGTTATCAGGAAAGAGGCAAGAGGGGGAAATCCCCCAGAAGTACTTCCCTATCAGAGTTGCCAGGACCTGCACAGGATAGCTGGTGACAAAAAGTGGTAGAAACATATGAAGAACACAAATATGCTTCTGCATATCATTCACACATGATATTTAGAGGAATGTGCATATTTTCTGAGGGGGAAGGGAATTTTAAGTATGTACTTAAAATTAGTAAAGAAATAAATAAATGGTGAAAACCTGTTTTAATTAGGAGAGCCCAGTGTGTCACCCATGTTTACACATAATTATTCATTCTGACTTGTATGAGGTCATGTCCGTATACAAAGACACATCTACACATAACACAAAGTTTCAGCAAGTAGGGAACAAGCAGGGGTGGGATTCAAATTTTTTAACAACTGGTTCTGTGGGCGTGGCTCAGTTGGTGGGCGTGGCTTGGTGGTCATGTTATTGGCTGGGTGTGGCCAACTCTATCACTCACATCGAGGCACGCATCTCCTCACCTGGCCTCTCATGATTGTGGAGATGCTGCAACAGTCGTAAGTGTGAAAAACGGTCATAAGTCACTTTTTTCAGTGCCATTGTAACTTTGAATGNAAACGGTCATAAGTCACTTTTTTCAGTGCCATTGTAACTTTGAATGGTCACTCCACACAAGCAAAGTACCAGCAAAGGAAGAAAAAAAAACCTCCAGAGAAGTTCCTGAGATAGGAAGCCTAGTCCTGCCAAGAATGTAATAAAGGTTAACAGAGAAGCAGTTTCTGTAAGCAACACCAGAATGTTTTCTTCCTGCTTTCCTTACAGGATTAGGCCAGTGATTTCTTCTGACAACCGCTTCTCCAAACTGCTTAGAATATTAACAACCGGTTCTAGCAAATAGGCGTGAACTGGTAGAAACCCACCCCTGGGAACAAGGGAAGGAGAACACTGAGAATAAGATGCAAATAGTATGATAGATGCTTCCTTTAATGTCACCTATTAAAGAAGACAAAATTAAAGAGGACAAAGTTTCCTAGCAACAGTGTCAATAACACAATCAAAGGAGGCATGAAGAGCAGCTATGAAGTAAAAAAATGATAAACACTCCTACACCTACATTAGCAACACAATAGCTGGTCACTGATCCGGTGTCCATGTTATTCTTAATAATACCCCTACACTGTGAATGCAAAAAGATGAGGAGCAATTTTCATGTCCTTCTTCCACATCTTAAGTTTCTTTTCCCAGTAAAAGATGTCTCTATTAATACTAACCTTAACTTATTGTATTCCCCACCCTTCCACCATGAGCCTCCAGTAAAATAGTATAAAATAACATTTCCTTCAAGACAACTCAGCTTCTGGTGATTTCATGAGCATGACTATGCAAAATCGCTTCCATCTAACATGACCCACAAACATTTGCAGAATGACAATATATTTTTAATGCTACTCCCTCTATATAACATTGGGATACCTGTGCCATTTTTATCTGGTTTGATTTTTTTCCTTTTTAAAAAATTACTTGGTACATCTAACAATCAGTTTTTAAAAAAGATAAGGAACTACCATATATCATGTGACATTTTGCTGAATTGTATGATCATTCCAGCTGAGAATTAAAGAACGGGAATATCCAAGGAATATCATGTTAGGAGAAGCCTCGTTGCACATTATTGTTGTTATATTTAAGCACTTGAAAACATGTTTGTTTAATTGATTAAAAAAGCAATTGACTTCAACATGAGGATGTTCTCATTTCAGATCTGCCTCTGCCATGAACTCACTAGTTGTACTCACCCTCTCCAAATAATGTAACAAAAATTGATTCCATGTATTGAATTATATCTATATCATATATGATATTGAAATAGATAGACACAGTAAGCTTTGAAGTTTTGAACACTGTGTCCAAATCAGCATCTCTTTGATACAAATATTTTTCACAACATATATGCCAAAACCTATTTTTACTTATGCTCATGCTCATGAACAATGGCTTTTAAAATAACATACTACCCACATATATCCACGTTTCACCTAGAAGCTAACAATAGTACTACAGAGTACTCTATTTAAAATGCATTTATTTTTATTTATTGTCATGAAAAGGCCCATTAATGCTTTTAGGTTTTATTCCATAATATTACAAAATATTTTACAAAAATAATGAAAAGTTAATTGTATTTCATCAAATAGTAATGTACATTTGTGCTTATGTGACAAAACCTGCATGGAGAAAATGGTGTAAGAGTAAAGCTTTTTTAGTCATGTACCTTTTAAGCAGTACTGTTATTTGGGTACCAAAAGACATAATGGCTGCATGTGTGCTAACAGAATAAAACTTTGGAGGTCTTCTAGTCCAACCCCCTGCTCTAGTAGGAAACCCTATACCAGAGCTGTCGAACTCGTGGCCCATGGCCTGGATGTGTCACGTGCTGGCCACACCCACATCCGGTTTAGCAAAGGGGGAAAAAAGTTTCAATATGTCTTGTGACGCTGCTGTGACTTTGACAGCCCTGCCTTATACCATTCCAGATAAATGACTGTCCAATCTCTTCTTAAAATCATCAGTAATGGAGAACCCACAACATCATGGAATTGTAGAAAGTTAGAGCCCACCTCTCTTAGAAGAATGAAATATTTTAGGAAATATTAAAAAGGCAGAATATTATATTTTCCCTAAAGGAGAAACATGTTTCTAAAGATAGGAACTCAGAGCTTTAACTCCCTGTCCCCAACAGATATTTGGTGTCCATTGAGCCTACCTACAAAACAAAAGACCTTCAGCTCCAGGATGATGTCATTATCCTTCAGGGCAAAGCCATTCAGCCACAATAGAAACTGTACAACAGAGCCCCTTCATTGCATCAGCCCAAGCTTCAACCAAGCCTGACTGAGATAAGCTACAAAATAAGCTATAACCCCTGCATAGCCCCATGAGAGTCTGACAGCAACCAATAGAATACATGCTCTTGCAACAGGAACAGGAAGCTCAAGGGCCAAGCAAGGGCCAAGAGAAGGTATAAATACCTCTCTCTTTCAACTCTACGTGGTCAGCTGCCCAGGACCTAAAACCCATATGGTCCTGTTTACCAATCATCTTTCCAATCATCCACCAAATTTCCAGTGTCTTTCTCCACACTTGGAACTGAACCATATGGACATTTCTTTCAACAGAATGATACAAAAGCAAAGAATTTAATATTTAGAGGACAACACCAATATGTGTTCCCTCTCTTTTTCTTCCCCCTCCTCCATCTTTCCATAAGGTTACAAAAAAAAATCATAATTTTCAAGTGAGCATTCTGAACTGAATGCCTTTTCCCTGATGAGGATACTTACCTGAAGCCATGCAACGGGAAGAAAAATGTGCTTTGCTTAAGGGCACATTTCTCTGAAAGTGCTTTGCTGGAAATATTCTATTTCTTTCACATATGGAATTTGGAACTCTATGAATTTATCCTCAGAGTTCCAGGAGGCATTTCCCCTGGCTCGTAGAAAAAAAGTATTTATTTCCAGGAGTGTGAAACTGTCATATCTTGCCAGAATATTATGCACCCTAAAACATAAGTGTTGGCCTTTATAGCTGGGGCAAATACAGCATGTGTGATAGGGAAGACAGAGGCAGCTCAAAATAGCAACTTTCTTTTCCCCCCCCCTCCAGTCGTCCCTCCCCACCATTCTTTTTACAGGAGCATCTTCTCCTTGTTTCCAACTTCCCAGCTGTTCCTGCTTGTCTCAGGCAGGGGTAGGCTGGTTGCCTGGATACGGGTCCTTCCGATGAGCAGTTTGTTCCCCTGGGAACTGAGAAGGCTGTGTGTCCCTCCCCCCACTCCCTGCAGTGCAGTATCATTGCTCCAGTGATGAAGATAGAAGCCAGGCCCATTGGAAGACCCAGGGGGGCTTTACAATTTAATACCAGAGAAAGAAACAGCAAATTGGCAGCCCTCTCCATTTCCTGCAAAATAACTAGAAAACTGTAGAGATCACAAAGCAACTCCCCCTCTCCCCTCCTCATCTCCCTGAATCTATACTTCTTTGTTAGAAGGGGAAGCTAAGGCAGAACCCAGTTGGCATATTGGATAATATGGCATTATTTTCACGGGTACACATAAAAAATCAGGCACTTTAGTGAGTCCCACTAAAATAATGCATCTACTTTTTTTCTTTTGAGTGCAGTCCGCCTCATGCGCTGCCTTAAAAAGAAAACATGCACATACTGTATATGAGCATCTTCTTCCCTATAGTTTTCCTTTGCAGGTAAAATGCCGCCTACTTAGTGGGAGCTGGCTGAAATAATTTCAGGTTTTCTCTTCCTTGTGCCCTCACAGAGTAGTGTATTGTCTTTTCCCTTGCACTTTATCATACACTCCCCTGAAGATACGTGATACATGTTGGCTAGGAACGGGTCTGAGCAGGATTAGGAGAAAATATTCTTCTTTAACAAATGACACTCTTCCGCCCCCCCCCCCCATCTTTAAAAAAAGAAAAATGGGATGAAAATAAAAGTATGAAAAACTGAAAGAATCACAGCACTTTACAGGTTTTGGCTAAATGAAAGTGAACAAAATGTGTCTACTGATGAGAAAATGCATGAATAATGCTGAGTAGAAGTTGGGTGAAGCAATTGCCATGCTGCATTTGCTTGCAGCTTCCCAATGTGAAATCAAGGAGAGATGAAAGGCAGGCAAAACGCCGGTATCATCACTATCTCACCATATTTCACTGAGATATGACTAACAGCTCAGTCAGCCAAACAGGACATTTGCTTCATCCTGAAAAGGAGGAATAATATCTGATGTCAGGACAAAGAGCAATGCTTCTTTCATACAATCACGCTCATCCCTTGATGGCTACGGCATCAAATTGGGGTTTGTATAGGTGAATGGAACCTTCACTGATATAATTCTATATTGTCGCTGAGGACACACATTTTCATTCAGCTGCAAGTTCTCAAATGCTGAATAACTGTGTAATGAGATATCAAATGAAGTAGTCGACCTTTGCACTTTTCCAGAAGCTGTCACAAGTGGCATAACAGTTATCTCAAATTATGTTTCAGTTGTTTTCATCACATTGCAAAGGGAAATAAAAAAACCCCCCACTGGCTACTTAAATGAACACAAGGTCAGGAACACACTGCAGGGGAACAAGAGGTTATTCCCCTTTCACCATCTCTTTCTGCCTGAGAACACTTAACATTTATTCAGCCACTCTGGCTACAGATTGCAGGAGTTCTGGTCCAACAGATTCAGATTTTCTTTTTATCAAGAAAAAGATGATTGCACTACAGACCACACTTGTAGTAGAGATCAACTTTCTTTGAAGCAAAATAAATAAATAAATAAACCCACACATTGCACAGCAGTTTCCAAGTAAATTAAACAGCAACAAATACCCTCAAGCAGTATTTCTCAACTTTGGCAACTTTAAGATGTGTGAACTTCAATTCCCAGAATTCCCTAGCCAGCATGCTGGGAACTGAAGTCTTAAAAGTTGTGAAGGTTGAGAAACAGTGGCCTAGAGAGACTACAGATGAAACTTCCCAAATCTGGCACCCTTCAGATGGGTTCAACTTTGACTTCCACAATTCCTAGCCAGCAGAACTAGAAAGCAGCGTATTGAGAAAAGCAATAGGTGACCACACTAGTATTGCATAATGGAAACGATGTAAGATATGAAAGTCATTCCTGGCTTGATTTCAGCCTCAACCATGGTCACCCTGAGCTTATCTTAGTTTTCTGCAGTACAGCAACAGTGGCATACTATGGTTTGCTGAGAGGATGTTATATTTTTGACATATGACTTCAGCATGCTAACTTTTACTATCAAGGATTGCCCCTTGATATCTGCAGCAAGGACATTGTATGAAGGTACCTCAATACCAGCATGGTAGATGCAAAGAAAACTATAAGCTATGAATTAATTTCAATGCATATATATTTTAGCCAAAGGATAACAATCATTGGTCAGAGATATTTTTTTAATTTGGATTCCTACACTGTTGGAATATAAAATGTCTTTTTCCAGTTTCCAAACTTACTATGAGGCAGTGTAACTGGAATTTTCTACATGGGCTAATTCTGATTATGGTATTTTCAAGGATATGTTTTATTTTCGTGATATCTCTATGTATATTGTACTGCTGTAGTATGTATTTTGTACTGTTGCCAAAAGTCTTGCTTGGCTGACCTTTGCATGCCTTCCTCTTGGTTTCTTCCCTTGCTTTTCTGATCACTCATGCCGTATTTTCTCAGTATAATGGTTCAAGTGCTACAAAACAAAAATACAAATTTCCTGGCAGAATTGCATCAGATTTACCTAGAAGGTTGTAAAACAGAAACGTAAAGCTTGGTATGAAAGCACAAAGGAATATGTGAGCTCTTCTCTTTCCCATTTATTCTATTACAATAATAAAAATATTTATTTATTTATAAATTTAACACCTTGATGGACTAAGTTGGCAGAATAAATGTCACCTAGAAGCACTTTTCACAGAAGCAATACGTCAAATTTGATTGTCCAATAAACATTGTCTTACAGCATTCTCTGCCAACTTGGTCTTCCCCTGATGTGTAGAAAACTAATCTCATTAAAAAGAGAGAGAGAGAGAGAGAGAAATAAACCACAGACTGGATGCCAGGAGGTAAAATACCCAATTATCAATCTACCCTTAGTAGATTTTGATCGCAAAGGCAGAAGATAAAATATAAAGGAAAGGAAAATAGCTGTTGGTAAATACACAGAAAGGAAGACTCCTGAAGAATATACAATCTTATCTTCCAAGCCCTTTGTTGCAGTGAATGATGTTCAGAGCCCACAGATATTATCTATAAACAACAACAGCAACCACTGCTCACCACTCACATGCAGAGTATATTAGCCTGTCTACACCCATATAATCCACTCAGTTTGGATTGTCTATCTAGCTCAGTCTGTTATTAAAGGACAAGGTACTACAAACCTAATACTACATATACATGGATACATTTTTAAATACTGCATTAAATGCAAACAGTAAAAAGAAATTATTTTTTAAAAAGAACTGGAGAAACAAACCTGTTTGTTGTTGCATGATCAAGTAAGACACAAATCTCCTGTCCTCCAAAGCATACAATAACAAAGGCTTTCAGAACTACAACAGAAAACACTGTCCCGATAGGGATTCCCCCTCCCTACTTTTTCTTATTTTTCGTTGACCATAAACAGGATAGACAATGGGAACGTTACAGATTCTGAATCTATTTATTTAACAATATCTGAATGTTTTAGATTTAAAGAAATGGAAGGGCCATTTAGGCAATGAAGATCAACCCTCTACAATATTCAGGAATCTTAACTAGAGCCTTTGCGACTGAATACTATCCAACCTCTGTCTGAAGATTTGCAATGATGAGGAGCCCATGACTTCTCTAGGTAGGTGATTCTACCACTGAGCTTCTCTTACTGTTATGATGGTTTTCCCCCTTACATTTAGTGTTCAGAAAAAATGAGACCTGCAGATGACATGATAATGAATTAACTAAAACTTTGTGCAAACTTTCATTACAGGCAAGAAATTAAGGTTTATTTTTTCACAGCACCTTCAGGACAGAAATGCAGCAGAAGGGGATTACAGTGAGAATGGATTGAGTCACCTAAACCATGAATTTCCCTGCTGATAGCCATACTGGTTGAGAAATCTGGGAATGGTAGTTCCAGTATTTCTGGACAATATCAGCTTGGGGTGAAAGTGGCATTGTAGAAAGACAACATCAATTTTTTGTTGTGGCAATTGCTCACTGCAATATGGGACTAGACCAGCATGAATTAGCTGCAGCTCTGTTTTTCAAAGAGCATTAAAGATGTAAATGCAACCTTGCTTTATGAACTGAAGAATATCTTAGATCAGGGGTGTCAAACTCACGTTGTCACAGTGGCATCACATGATGTATTGGGACTTTTCCCCCCTTCACTAAACCGGGCAAGGGTGTGGCCAGCACGTGATGCATCTGGCCCGCCAGTCAGGAGTTTGACAGCCCTATCCTAGATATTTATAGTGCCTCTCCTGATGTTTTTCAGGAGAATGTGGATTGCAGACCTTGAAGTCAAAAACAGTCCAACAGCTTCTTCAGTTAGAAGATTCATATTTTTAAGGGTGCCAATATCTTCACTTTAAATTGTCTCTGATCTCAAGCAAATATTTAATGAAGCATGTGATGGAAAGCAACAGGCTAGGAGAAGCTAACACCTGCTAATTTCTTGCAAAGGATAGTGCTATCAAAAGTAGCAGAGATAGTAGCAAGGGGACCATCCTAGTATAATACATGATATTACACAAATTTTGCTGAAGAGCTTGTGTGAAATTGTGAACATGGATCTTGAACAACTCTTCCCAAACTAGTGCTCTTCAGGTTAGCTTGACAAGGTCCAATGTTTTTCAGCCTTGCTGCCCACTTATCTGAGTGCCATACTGGAGAAAGCTACTTATAGAAGATATATGAAAAATACACAAAACTATTTTTTTCTCCCATGGTTAACTTACAGACAACCCAAACAGAAGTCACTCAACCCAAACTTAGGCTCGGGTCCTGTAACCTTGTGTTCTCCAAAGGTTTTGGAGAGAGAACCAGTATTTCAACCAGAATAGCTGCTGTTGTTGTTCCTACAAACCTAGAGCACATAATGTTGGGAAAGACTAATGTATACCATAAATCAACAGCAGTGACCGAAGAAGAAACATATTTTTAGAATGGGCAAAGAATGTTAAGCAAAACAAGCAAGCAAACAAAACCTTTTAAGTCGTACAAAGGCAACTGTTTGGTTAGGAAATTAACACTCCCAGCTATTGTGGCTTATCTTTTTCTTATTTCTGGCCCAAACAAAATATTAGGCTTCAGTCATCTCTCATTTTTATCCCTTAAATATGCCCATCATGTCTAAATGCATTCTTGGAAGTGATATTTATATTAGAGGGTAGTGCTTTGTTTTATATCATGGTAACTTTCCAAATATGTTCAGTATTCTTTTTAAAACTTTCAAAAAGTTAAGCCAGGAAACCAGATAAACACCAAGGAATATTGCTAGTAGTCATGCTCATTGGTACTTTTTTGCTTTTATGGTCGGTCTTAGAGTCACTATTGAATTCTGGAAATTGCTTGGACAAGCCCCTGCAATTTTCTTGGCAACATTTTTGCTCTTGTTTCCTTCCCAGGACTGAGAGACAATGACTGACCAAAGGTCAGCCAGTTGGATTTGTGCCAAAGGCAGGAGGAGAACTCACATTGCTCCAGATTTCTAGTCTGATGTCTTAAGCACTACACCAAACTGGCTCTCTGCAACTTTGCTTTCTGCTGCTTAAATTGGTTATACCAAGCAGTTCTCCTTATCAAAATGAAAACATTTTCTATGATTGTTCATAGCCATAGCAATTCAGAATAAGCCAATTTTCTTAGTTCTGGTGTGAATCATTTTTTTTCTGTAACTACAATCTACTTGCCAATAAGCATGGTTTTTTTTTCATAATGCCCTTGGCATAGCTTTATTTTTGCCCATAGCACCATCCTTTTGCTCAACTTCAGACTCAATCAAATTCAGCTGGGGAATCAGGTTATAATAAATGGAATGGACAGCTGCTTCCTAGCGCAGCTCTGCCCAATAGAATATTGGTCTCTTCTCCCACCAAAATGAATATAGAAGAATCTATGGTTGACAGTAGCATATAGAATTCAGAATATAGAATTGGTCAGCACACTATAAAAAAGATGTTGAGACTCTAGAAAAACTGCAGAGAAGAGCAACCAGGATGATTAGGGGACTGGAGACTAAGACATATGAAGAATGGTTACAGGAACTGGGCCTGGCTGGTCTAGTGAAGAGAAGGACCAAGGGAGACATGATAGCAGTCTTCTAATATATGAGGGACTACCACAGAGAGGAAGGGGTTAAGCTATTTTCCAAAGCAGTCGAAGGCCAGACAAGGAATAATGGATGGAAACTGATCAAAGAGAGATTCAACCTAGAAATAAGGAGAATTTTTCTGACAATGAAAACAATAAACCAATGGAAAAGCTTGCCTTCAGTAGTTGTGTGAACTTCATCACTGGAGGCTTTCAAGAAGAGATTGGATTGTTATTTGTCAGAAATGGTGTAGGGTCTCCTGCTTTTGGGGGGGGGCTTGGACTAGATGACCTACAAGGTCCCTTCCAACTCTGTTAATCTGTTAAATCTGTTAAATGTTTTAATCGTGTGATCTTATGACTGAATTCCATCTCTGTAGTTGGAAAAACTTAAGATCAAAGTCAAAAGAATTAGGAGAATATGCTGGGCAGACACTAATGAATGCATTAGGAGATACTGCAGCCCTCATTAGACTATTTCAATGGATTAAAATCATTTAAATAATTACTGGTTGGGAAATTATTTTGGTGACTTTTTATGTGATCTAAGAAAGCATTCTCAATTAACTTTATGAAGTACAGAACACATTCTGTGTGTCACTTTGTAATCATTAAAAATTCTGGAAAATTTCATCATTTCAGTTATTCATTAAGAGAGTGGGAGACTTAAGGAATCTAGAATCTGCTCTCCTAAGTAATTTTTTTCTCTATCCTGGAAAGTGTTTTACTAGCAGCTTCTGTCTGTAATATAGAGACATCCATTTATGCTGCTTGTGCTCATCTTTTGGGAAAAAAGCCAAAGTCTAGTTTTACCAGTAGAATAAAGATTGGAGAGAAATGAGAAAAGGGTATGATTATTTTCAAAAATAGTCTCCATCAAACCCGTAACAGCCACAGCAGGTTTTGCTCCACACATGGCACGAGTGTTGCTAATCTAATTCTTATTTAATTGCATCTTTAAAACACACACCAGCCATAATGGTCGCTATGGTTACGACACATATGAACCAGTTGCAGTTTCCATAGAAACAGGAAGAAAATGGAAAGTCAAAGAATTAATCCCATAGGAAAATTTGTTTGATAAAAATAAAATTTTGTCCTGAGCTACTGAGTATTAGCGGAAAAAACTGGGGGGGGGGGNTTGTCCTGAGCTACTGAGTATTAGCGGAAAAAACGGGGGGGGGGGGATGAGAGAGGCAAATGGTAGAAAAGGATGATGGGAGGAACGGATTTGCATGTAGCACCAGCCCTGACTGAATGGAATTAAGCAGAATAAAAAAATCCACAATGTCAGAATTGAAGATCCAAACAGTGATATGGCCAAAATATGACAAAACAGGGCATACTTTTTAAAAAAATTTATACCCTCCACTTTTCTCATGTATAAAATTGAGACATGAAAGGCTGTTCTTTTGGTCCTTTCCATCTACTGTAGTACCTTGCAAATATGTTACACTACTAATCACATTACACTGTTGGCTAAACTGGCTTGGGCTGTTGCTTGGGGTTGCAATCTCAAAGCCTGAAATCAGGATGCAAAAAAAGAGAAAGAGCTAGCAAACATGTTTAAAAGGAAAGGATCCCCTTGTAACTACTAGAGCCTCCTCCCTCCAGAGTTGATAGGAACAAATTGTTGGTACCTTGTTTGAATTGTGGAGTTTAGGGTGATGGCTATAAATGTTAGGGGTCCAAGGAAAAATTCCTGAAAAGGAAGCCTTAAAAGTTGTGGGAATGCTGAAAAAAATGATAAAAGACTATAAATGTAACAGGTAGAACAAGACACATGTTAAAAGATGATTGGGTTTTATTTCTAAAGTGTGCGTGCTGCTCATTTAATGTGTGTAAAGAAAGCATCTATGCTTGATGATTGGAAAAATGCCATTATTGTTCCCTTATATAATGCATCCCACTGTATAGGGAACAATAATGGCATTTTTCCAATCATTTTAGCTAATTTCCTTTTAGCATTCTTCTCTCTTGCCTAGTTTTTTTTTACTTTTTTTCTGCACTCCAAATAATACAGTTTATCTTGAAGGAGAATAGCCTGAGAGTTATTTTCTATATATGTGTACATTTGTCCCTGAAATGCAAAATTCTGTTTTGGCACTTGAACCAACAGAGGATGTACATATAAAACACACCATATTGAGGAAGACCCTATAAAAAAGGGAAGAAAATCAGTATATTTCTCTGCCTGTTATGGGTGTGGATGTGAAGTAAGACTGATGATAAGTTTGTGTTCTTAACCACACTGAATATATTCTGTCTGTCACTTCTGTTTATCATTAAACTAATGTATTTAATATGATTAACGGTAGGGAAGCAGGGAATAGGTAATTTACACAATCAATTTCTTAAAATGTTTACTCAGTTTTAAAATACTATTGACACGTACATTTTAAGAGATAGCTAGTGATGCTTGAGTTTTTGATGTAATTCTGAAATATGATTATTAATTTAATAGTTACTTAATGTTTATTAGTGAAGGTATATGTTCATTTAGGAATGATTTCAGTGGTGGGATTCAAATAATTTAACAACTGGTTCTCTGGGTGGGCGTGGCTGGGTGGTCATGTGACTGGGTGGGTGTGGCCAACTTTACTTCACTCGCATGGGTGATGCATGTAAGGACCAGATGGGGTTGGGGAGTGTTCCGTCCAGAAAAATGCGAGGTAGACCAGGTTCCAACAAACAAAGTCTTTATTGAAGTAAATAACAGTAATGGGCCGTTTGGCCTAAAAGCGCAGCAGCCTTTTTTACCAGCTTGCTGCGGCTTAGAGCCAATGGCAGCTATTTACTTAGCCGGCCTTTCAGCGCCCTTAATCATTATTAGCCAATCAGTTGCATGTTTGGGAGTATAACCTATTCTTATACACAGAACACCCCTCCTCTAAGCTTTAGTCCTAGTGGGTGACGTAGTCGTGACAGGTGGTGGGCTTCTTTCTGATCTACTTGCGTTGCGCGATTCCATTCTTTGCTGGAGACCTTTGAGCGCGTTCGGATGGATCGCCTGTCTCTCCAGCTCTTCTCCATGGAACTGCCTGGAAGGGTGAGTAAGCAAGGTTGCTACCGCTTGAGTTGCTCGGGCTGGTGGTTTCCCGGGCAGGTCGAGGCTGGCTTTGCTGGCCCTTGCCAGGATGGGTTCCTCTACCTGTGGATTATTTCTGCCAGTTTCATCTAACCGCTAAGTGTTCTTTTGCTCTTTTTGATTGGTAGATGTCTGGGTTTATTTTTAACAGTTCATTTTTTCCTTCAGTATTATTTTCTTGTATTCCCCTCCACTTTGGTTTTGTTTTCATTGATTTTTATTGTTGGAGGTTGCGCGTCGTATTTTCACTCAACATTTTGGACGAAGCTGGTCTATGTGCGCGCTTCCACTCCCGTGCCATGCGTCTACAGTCAGACAGTAGGACCGCGGGGCCTGTTATTTGTGTGATTGTAGCTGGAAGACCATAGAGGGTCCCCGCGTAAAGTTTTTGCGTAGACTAGGTTGGCCGATTTCAAACATGCAGAAACGGCTGGAGGAGTCGGGGGGTTTCCTCAAGGTGTAATATGGATGTAACCTATCCAAATGTGATCTCAGTTTCCTCCCATTAATAATTCTGCCGGGCTTTTGTTAGTTACAGTGCTCGGGGTGATATGTTTGATTGTGAGTAGACGGTCCACTTTATCCTGGACGTCCCCTGGTCCATTTCTGCCAAACCCTCCTTGGTAAACCTGACCATTCTCTCAGCCCATCCATTTGCCGCCGGGTGGCTGGCGCGGTTAGTGCATGGTGTATGCCTAAAGAGGCTAGGTATTCTTCAAATTGTGTAGCGCGTCAGTTGTGGCCCATTGTCGGACACTAGGATGTCTGGTAAACGCCATGGGTTGGCGAATAGTTAGTTTAGCTTTTTTATAACGGCGTTGGTTGTTGTAGATGACATTACTCGCGACTTCTAACCAATTCGAGTATGGCATCTACAACATTCAAGAATGTATGCCCCATGGTCGGATCCGCAAAGTCAATATGGATCGAGACAGGGGCCTGCGTGGGGTCTCCCAACCCTTATAGGAGGCTTGTGGTGGTGATGGCCTGGTTTTCTGGCATTTATTGCATGTGGCAACCCAGTACTCAATATCTCTGTCTAAACCAGGCCACCATGACATAGCTCCTAGCCAGGCTTTTCATTTTCACGATGCCTGGGTAGCCTTCATGAAGCATACCCAAAACTCTAGTTTGCAATTTGGAAGGAATGACCACCCGATCAACCCCACAATAAACACCCCTTTTGTATTGACAGTTATTCTGTCTGGTCTGGAAAGGTTTAAGTTTTCAGTTTTTGGTTTTCCGGCCAACCTTTACCTACCAGTTTAAAATGCGGGCAGTCACTGGGTCTTTAGCGGTTACTCTGGCGACATCATGTGCAGATATTGGTAGCTGCGGGGCAGGTTTCATCTGCAGGGTGGTAATTGTTGGCACTGGGTCTTCCCTCCGTCATTGGCAGTGGTGTTCGACTTAAATGCATCTGCATGGGAGATCTGTTTCCCAGGTCGATGTATATCAAAGTGTAGGAGTACGCTTTTTTGTATTACTTTCTTGCCTCTTTTTTTACTTATTCAGATAATGATTCTTTTTTTTGGGTTTTTTTTTGTTTCCTCAGCAAACTTGACCTCTAGTCTCCGGTATGGTGTTACAAAGTTCGTATGTGGTTTTCTCCAATAAGTATCAGTAGCAAACTTTTATCCTCGGTACATAAAATGTCTCATTTAGAGGACCTTCTGGAAAACTTAACTCGACATGCAGGGTCTCATGTCTAGCACTATAGTTCGTTCTGCGTTTAGAAACTGTTTTTGGTAAAGCGACGGGTGCCCTCTCTCCCACTCAGGCAATTGGTGCTCAGGATGCGCACCGCACATTGCCAAATGGTGAGCGCATCACAGGTTGACTTGTCATGGAAGTGTGTTACTAAACTGAATAAGAACGGCTGTCTGAGGTTAACAATATTTTTTTATGCTCTTAGAATGCCTTTTTGTTCCCTATGCCCCCAAGTCCAACATAGTTTTCCTTTTTCCAATTGAACGATGTAAACGGCTTCAGCTATCGTTGCTTTGTGAGGGAGGAATACGTTATAGAAGCTTTTTTAGACCAAAAATGCTTGCCCTAACTGCCGTTTATTTTTGGGCTTGTGGTGGCGTCTCTAAAAGCCTTGACTTTTTATTTCTGGTAGGGTGTATACTCTTTGCCGTCAATTAAATACCCCCAAAATTGCACGCCGATCAGTTCATTAACCAGCGCATTTTTTCTTTTTTGCACTTTCCAAGGCCGGATTCTCTAAATTTGTGAGCACTTCTTTCAAATCTTTTTCTCGTAATGGGTCATATTTTTAGCCAAAATTAGGACGTCAATCAAAAATATGCGCACAAACCCCTTTATCTCCAATTTAATAGGCGTTCCATAAAGGCTTTAGAAAACGCCTGGGGCAATGCTCACTCCAAATTGAAACGGTCTGTTACATTTGAATGCCCTCTCTGAGTTAACTATTGTCTGTGCCGCCTCCCCCCTCCCCCCCTCGGCCTGTTATTAGGTCTACTGGAAGCCTGTTTGATATGCCTCGGCCTAATCAAGCTTGGCAAAAAAATTTTCCTCCCCCTAGCGAGTTGCGCAGTAAATTGTTCGCATGATTGGTACAGGGTATGCGCTTTGGCGCAACACATGCGTTCAGGGTAGCTGCTAGTCTCCGCCCAGATGTGTACACGAAATTCCTAGTTATTAATTAAACAAAAAATAAGCAACCCACAGGTAACAGGTGTTACTACTGGTGTCTCCGCAGTCTAGCATGGTCAATATGGTTCATGACCCGTTGACTCAATTAATTTATTTAAATGTTCAATGCAATTTTGCCCTTTAAAGCAAAAGGGGACGTCTGGCTTTTAATCTTCTAGGCTGCCCACTGAGCGAATCTAAACTAAACGGAAATTGGGGCCCCCCAGTACCTGCCTAAAGGTGCCATCGAAGACGATCCTGCGAACTGCTATGGTATGCAGGCTCTCTTCCCAGTCGGTTGCGGTTTTTTATTTTTTTTACTCGGCTCAACCGCTGGTCATTCCGATCCCTAAATGCGTCGAACCATTCGATGCCCAGGAGGCTTGTGCGCGTCCTGGTGACTATGGTTAGAGGCAGGACTTCAGCTGTGCTGCCTTGTAATGTGACTCAGAAATGTCTAGACCTACCACAGCGGATTTCGCGTTTCCTTGTAGTCTTTATTTAAAGTTAATTTTTGTTTCTGGAGTTCTTTTATTTTGATGTTTTTGGAACCAGCCGTCTGATTGTGTTTCCAAGACATCATTGACAGGAGGATCTCCGAGTCGATTCCATGCTCAGCATGGGGGCCTTCCTCAATTTTTACAACAATTTTGACTTTTCCTCCCGCTTTTCCGTCTGCGAGAATTCAACAGCTCCATCAGAAACGGAGATGAGGCACGCATGATGGTCCAGTCGCCTGTACGCCAACAAAAAAGGGGCACGAAAAAGAAGAAATTGGCGGGAATGCACGGCTGTGGGGGAAATGCACCCTCGAGCCGATTGCCAAGATTCCTTGATGCCATCCTAAGAGCTTTGCAAGAAGAGGGACACATCGAAAAAGTCTGCAGGATCGGAAAAATAAACATGCCCAAACAGCAACGCAGTAACTCCCCCTACCAGCTGCAAGCAAAGCAAGCAAGAAGAATGGAGCGCAACAACGAACCAGCACCGACGAAAGACCCATATTTGATATGACGTCCTTAATTTGCGGCTAAAAACATGGACCCAATAGAGAAGACTGCAAAAGAAGTGCTCCAAAATTTAGAAATCCCGGCCTGAAAGTCAAAAAGAAAAAATGCTGTTTTCATGACTGATCGCGTCTGAATTTTTGGGGTATTTAATTGACAGCGAGCGTATACACCTCTACAGAAAAAAAAGTGCAAAGGCCTATTAGAGACGCGGCACCACAGCCAAAAAATAAAGCCGCGAAGTTACAAGGCATTTTGGGTCTAATAAACTTCTTATAACGTATTTCTCCCTCACAAAGCAACGATAGACCTGAACCGTCACATAGTTTTTGGAAAAGAAAACTAACTAGTTGGACTTGGGGGCATAGAGAACAAAAAGCATTCCTACAGATTTGGGGGGGAAAGGGTTGCTAATCTTTTTAAAAAATCTATTCTAATCAGAATAGGAATTCATCACTAGATAACATACAGTGTTTTATCTAGAAATAAAAATCCCCATCAGCTACGATTTTAAAAATACTGCTTAGTTGAACAAAGGAAGGAAAAAGCAGAAGGGAAACCCGCTCTGGACCTGCCCGTTTGGCCAAAGTGCTACATCAGGAGCAACATGGCAAAGCTTGGCCTCCTCTTGGCTGCCTTCCTTCACCCTCCCCTCCACCTCAGGTATCCAACCAGTGATGGGGCAACTCGCCACTTCTGGGTGGTGGGTGAGTGACCCTCAGGGGAGACCACCACACTGTGGCACTTTGTGCCTGGACCAGGAGCTTTCTCTTGAGCCTCCCCCCAGAGCTGGGCCTGAAAGACAGATGAGTCTCATTGGGTCATCCCCCCACCACGGCCACTTGGACAAGCATGGCAGGCCTCCTCCCCCACCATCAGCCTTACCTTTTCAGGCCAGATGATAAGTGGCTGCATAGGAGGTAGCTGGATGAAGAGCGGAGATTGGTGAAGGAAGGCTCATCACCAGGCAGAAATCAGCTGGGCCACATAGTCGAGGCAAGTGAGGGAACCAGAAAGTAGCAACAGCTATGCCACAGGCATGACTCTAGGCATCATCCAAGGTGGGCAAAGAGTGACAAAGAGTGAGTGGGAGGGGTGGGGTGGGGCAGGACCAACTGCGCAAAAATTTAACAAATGGCTCGCCTGAACCGGTAAGAATCGGCTGAATCTCGGCACTGAATGATTTGGTATATATTTGATAAAACGATATGGGAACTATTTTTTTTTAATTTGCCCCCAAAGCTCTCCCCATCCATACTCCTTCTCCTTTCCTCCTCCTCTGAGTTCTTTTAATCTCATCTGAATCTTAGTCTTAAATCCTGATCGATGGTTCCCTTCAAAACAAGGGAGAATACTCATTTGTAAATACGTTCAGAACAATTATGGGCTTTCTGGGAGCTGGGAAAAGTACTTCACTTATCCCACAGCAATCCATGGCATTTTTCTTTTCAGTGAAAAATGGAAAGGGTTAAATGCTCTATGACCCACCTCTTTACCTGCATGTCATTCCTTCTCATCATTGGCTTTGTGAGGAGTTGTGGTGGGAGCTTGCTTCTTTCCTCTGGATAGGGTCATCGCGTCATTATTTGAGTTCATTTGCTTCATAGTGGCCGCTGACTTTTTCTCGGCTTCTGCTGCTGTGGCTTCTGCGATCGCTTCAGCCACTGTGATATTGGGTTTATTTAGTAGTTTACTTTGTAAGTTAGAGTCTCTTTATAATTAAATATAAGGCTAACATTCCTTGAAGCAACAGAATTAAGTTTCAGTAGAAGATTTAACTGTATTTATTAGAGTTCAAACAATGATCAAGTGAAGTTCAATGTTCAGGACAAAAACTTGCTTTACATCTTATGATTTTGTTCATAGTCCCTATAGATCATTCTTATGCCCTCCTTTCTTTTCTTATTTCTTTCAACAATATCATATCATATATCATATTGTATCTCTATCTCTATCTTCATCTTATATTATTTTCACATGTTTATACACCATGATCCCCAAAAACTTAATGCCATAATAAATTAGTAACCTGATATAGTGTTCAGTGAAGGGGTGACCACTGGACAACTAAAAGTTATATAAACTAATACTTTAGAACAATTTTAATTCTAATGATGCAACAATATCCCATTATATGTTCATATTTACTAAAAAAAATTGTCTGTGTCCAAATATCTCTGAAGGGATAATTCATTTATTTCATTGGGCTTATATGCCATTTCACCTGTAACCAGTGGTGGGATTCAATTTTTTTTAGTACCAGTTCTGTGGGCGTGGCTTGGTGGGTGTGGCATGGCATGGCAGGGAAGGATACTCGGGAGGCAGAGAATAGATGGGGGCGGGGCCAGTCAGAGGTGGCTTTTGCCGGTTCTCCAAACTACTCAAAATTTCTGCTCCTGGTTCTCCAGAACTGGTGAGAACCTGTTGAATACATCAGAATGGCTTATATCCTATTCCATGAGATTCTAAGCCTATCCAATCTCATAAGATTAAAAATATACACAAAAGTGAAATAAATAACAAGCATTGTAGATTCTACTGGAGGGAAAATAAACAAACTCAGTTCAAAGTATACAGCACATTCCAGATGGAGCACTTGCTGAGACATCTGTACCAAGTTCTGCTAGGTTACACCTTTCTGAAGCTTAGTAATGTTGGAGCTATACAGACCTCAGAGAAATGTTATTTTCCTGCTTTTTCCTTCCTTTGTTCAGCTAAGCAGTATTTTTAAAATCGTAGCTGATGAGGATTTTTATTTCTAGATAAAACACTGGATGTTATCTAGTGATGAATTCCTATTCTGATTAGAATAGATTTTTAAAAAAGATTAACAACCCTTTCCCCCCCAAATCAACAAATCAGCAGGCACTTTTGAGCTATTATAGTTTCTCCCTGTTGCAATCCCTCATATTTATACATGGATTTTATCCATTTCTTTCTGGCTTGTTTTTCTTGTTCAAAATAAAAATCCAGTGTGATTCTTGTTGAAGTCAGTTGGATGAAATTCACAAAAGGAACACATAGGGCAAAGAGCTCCCATTCAAGAAAACAATAATTATAATAATATCCTGTTCATGTTTATTACAGTGTAGAGAGAGTAAGGAGAGAATTCTTATTCCGAAATAAATTTTTCTCTTATTACTTAGGAGCACATCCAAAAGTTAGCCCTCAGGATATAAATATTTATGTATTTTGCATATGCAGCAGATGCAACATTTCCAATTAACTGTCGATCTCTCCCTTCCCCCATTTTTTTTCTCTTCCTTTGCCTGCTGCTGCTTCAATTCACAATGTAAGAGTGAAATATGGATGGGGCCTGCCTGATAATGCTGAGCTCAGATGCCTTAAACATTTGCTCCGGATCAAATCTCATCGCTTGGAATGGTGATTTATCAAGCTTCCTATTTCCCTCGAGTCTTTTTAAATTTGGGTGCAGTTTTGAAATGCTTTAGTGTAATATAAAAGTCAGCTTAGAATCAGAAGTCAAGGGTGCATAGCCAGCCTACCCCCCCCCGCCCCAAGGCTGCTACAGCTGACTGATTTCTGAGCTCAAGACACACTGATAAAGCTTCCCTCTGCCATGAAGACTGCATGCCATATTTTCTTTTTAACAAACTAGTGATTATTAGTTGCATCAAAACAACCGAATAGGCAGCTTTCGATCCCAACAGAAATACTTCTAGAAATAACTAGCATTGTACGAAAGTATATAGGCAATGTATCTTTATTTTTATTTTATTTTATTTTATTTTGTCAAGTGATTATAAGATAACAGGTATAAGTATAAACATAGTTATGAATACATGAAATGGATACATATAAGAAGAAAAAAAAGGACAGAGACGGTAGGCACATTGGTGCACTTATGCATGCCCCCTACAGACCTCTAAGGAAAGGGGTGAGGTCAATAGTAAGCTTAAAGTTTTTGGGGTTTGGGGAAAAAAAACCACAGAATCAGGTGGAGTATTCCAGGCATTGACCACTCTGTTGCTGAAGTCGTATTTCCTGCAATCAAGTTTGGTGCGGTTAACCTTGAGTATGTATCTATTGTGTGCTCCTGTATTGTTATGGTTGAAGCTGAAGTATTCATTGACAGGTAGGACATTGCAATGTATGATTTTACATACTATACTTAGATCGGACCGAAGGCGGTGTCGTTCTAGCTTTTCTCGGTCTAGAATTTCAAGTCTGGTGGCATAAGGTATTCTGCAACGAGTAGAGGAGTGGAGAACTCTTCTTGTGAAATATTTCTGGACTTTCTCAACTGTGCTAATATCAGATACATCATGTGGGTTCCAGACTCATGAGCTGTATTCGAGTATTGGTCTCGCAAATGTTTTGTATGCTCCAGTTAGTAGTGTGATATTACCGGAGAAAAAGATACGCTGGATTAGGTTAACAACTCTTAATGCCTTAATCTTAATCTTGTTTTAGATTTAACCCAAACAAATATTATTTAGTGTTGGGGCCGAAATTGAGAGAACTTTCAGAAGGCAGCACAATTCAGTTTTCAGATTTTTGTGTTGCACTTCTGAAGTACAGTAAATCCTGATTTGTATCATGCCCATTATAACTAAAGAGAAACTGACAATGGTTCTAAGGGAGGGGTGAGTAGGATACTACTCTCTTAGGAATTTTTCTATGCAAGATATCCTCTTCAGCATTTTGTTTAATCCAGTGTTTCTCAACCTCACACACAATATATCTGGGGAAGGGTATTCTAGATAGTGTTTTTCAACATCAACAATTTTAAGATGTGTAGATTTTAACTCCCAGAATTCCCTATCCAGTTGCCAAGATAGAACTGATTTAATATTATACCATAAAAGAGATATATTAAGGATGAAATGAAGGAAATTCTTAATCTCCAAGGTTTTTCTCACACTGACTGTGAATGTCCTGGCATGAGATTCTTGATTTCATTTTCAAAAAAACATATTTGTTGAAATGTATACAGCATTGTAATCTAAAATGCAAAATGCAAGGCCCCTTAAGTGAATCCTGAAGGTGTTCTCATACATGTTGTTTCTATAGCAACGCAAGAACCACTTTAAAGATATCTGGGTTGTTGTGCTATTCGATGTGGCTTTCTGACTGCAGAGATGCGGGCCTGTTTGTTGCCTACATTCTAATTTCTCTTTCTACAGATTATTTCTTTGCTAGTAACTTTTTTCTTTTATACCTGCTATAGTGTGGTAAGGACCTCAAAGTGAAGATCAAAATATTATGGCTTAGTAACCAGTGTAAAAACACACTATATCCCATCACAAGCAAAGAAGGGCAGTGTGAAACATAACAGATGAGAAATTCATCTGGTTCTTTTTCCAAATTGATTCAATTTGAATACTTCCTGAATACCTGCAAATTACAACATTTTTAGATTTTTTTATCTTGCTTTTATTATGTATATATATAAAAAACAAGGCAGTGGACATTTTGAACACTCCTTCTTTCTTCTATTGTCTTCAGAACAAGAAGTCTGTTAAGTGGATTGAACTGAGAGAGAGAGTGACTGGCCCAAAGTCATCAGGTTACTTTTTTGTGCCTAAACTGTACTAGAATTCATGGTCTCCTGGCTTCTAGACCAGCACCCTAACTATTTACTCTTTTTATTTTTCTTTTATTTATTTTTCCTTGATTCTGGGTTGGATATCTCTTTAGTAATCAGATTACAGATTAACAGAGTTGGAAGGGACTTTGTAGGTCATCTTGTCCAAACCCCTGCCAAAGCAGAGACCCTACAGCATTTCTGACAACTGACAGCCCAATCTCTTCTTGAAAGCCTCCAGTGATGAAGCTCCCACAACTTCTGAGGGCAAAGCTGTTCCATTGGTTGATTATTCTCACTGTCAGAAAATTTCTCATTTCTAGGTTGAATCTCTCCTTAATCAGTTTCCATCCATTATTCCTTGTTTGGCCTTGGGTGCTTTGGAAAATAACTTGACCCCCTTCCTCTCTGTGACAGCCCCTCAAATATTGGAAGACCACTATCATACCTCCCCGGATCCTTCTCTCACTAGACTAGCCATGCCCAGTCCCTGTAACCGTTCTTCATGTTTTAGTCTCCAGCCCCCTAATCATGCTGGTTGCTCTTCTCTGCACTTTTTCTAGAGTCTCAACATTTTTTTTATAGTGTGGTGACCAAAACTGGATGCAACATTTTGGGTGTGGTCTTACTAAAGGTTTACAGAGTGATATTAGTACCTCACCTGATCTCGATTGTATCCCTCTGTTAATGCACTTTTGGATTGCATTGTTTTTTTGGTTGCAACTGCACCAAATCATATTTTCCTGGTTGTCCATAAAGACTTCAAGATCCCTCTCCCAGTTACTGCTATTAAGCCTGGTTTCACCGTGTCTGTATGTGTATTTTTGATTTTTCTTGCCTAAGTTTAAGACTTTACTTTTTTCTTAATTGAATTTTATTTTGTTAGATAGGGCACAGTGTTCAAGTCTGTCAAGATCTTTAACCTGTTACTTTTTGACCTGGCCTAAGGTGCTTTGGAGAATAGGTTAACCCCCTCTTCCTTGTGACAGTCCTTCAAACATTGGAAGATTGCTATCATGTCACCTTAGTCCTTTTCTTTGCTACATTAGACATACCTAGTTACCACAACTGTTCATCCAGAACCCTAATCATCTTTGTTGCTTTTCTCTGCACTCTTTTCTTGTGTCATTTTTTTCTGTATTGTGCTGACCAGAACTGAATGTAGGATTTCAAATATGGTCATACCAATGCAGTGTAAAGTGCTATTATCAATTCACATGAGTTTGTTGGTGTAGCTTGGAATTGCATTTGGATGTTCTTGATGTTAGCCTACAACTGCATTGATTTTGTTGGCAGACACAGCATACTATTGGCTCACACTTAAGTGGTTGCCTACTTTGACACCAAAATCCTTCTCATAGTTACTGCTTTTGAGCTAGGTACCACCTGTGCATTTGGTTTTTCTTGCCTAAGTGTAAGACATTACTTTTCTGCCAACTGAATTGCATTTTTTTTGCAGAGGGCCTAGTGTTCAAGTTTGTCAAGATCCTTCTGGATCTTGAGCCTGCCTTCTAAAGTGTTAGCTATTTCCCCAACTTGGTGTTGTTTGCAAATTTGATGAGTTCTTCTCCTTCAATCCACTTATCTAAATTATTTTCCTATATATGGAATTGTGATCTGTATGTAGAAAAGAAATAACCAAGCCACCTTGCCATTATCAGAATATTTTACATACAGCACCTGAAGATTAATGAAACCATATTGACATATTTGCAACCACGTTTTTTCAATATTTCTAATCAAGATTGCATACTCTATAAATTGGGGAATCGGAAAAATATGTTTTAAACAATGCAACTACAAATATGGAGTTGGAATTGATCCAAGTGATTTTGATTATCTACAGACTTTCATCTTTTTTCCTTTGAACTGTGGTGGAGAGAAGAGAGCAAGACTTAAATTCACAAGAATTCTTGTTTTTCTTTCACTTCAGCAGGGAGTTAATATGTAAAATTAGTATGCAAAAACAAGAAACTGCATATTTTCTTTAATTAACTGATTTTAAAAGTGATGATAGTTTTCATCCCAGGACCTAAAAGTAGTAATTTTGAAATATTTTATTAATCTAATAGAGGTCAACACAATCTCCATCTTGCAAAAGAAAAAATTAGCCTTGTTCTACTTTCAAATAAATCTGAAAGGAGGATGATGATGATGATGATGATGATGATGATGACAATGATGATACCCAGTTGGGTACTGAAATCTTTGCTAAGCTCAGAGAGCACCAAGGATTCAATTCTTCAACCCTGAAGTACAGTTAATTTCTCTCCTATTCAAATAAATTGATGTGGCACATCAAAAAAGCCAACTCAGGTTTTGAAATGGACAAATGTCAACTGATAAATCATAACTGAAACTAATTTTGCATTGGTGCAAATCTTCAATTGAAGGTGCCTTGATTTAAAGAATTACAATATGAATGGCACACAGAGAAAAGAGTTTCCTAAGGCATACAAAACTAGGCATTGTAATAGGATCAAGGATTGTAATGAGCTGTTTTGATGACATGTTTTGCTTTGCAGGGATGCATCATACAGTTTCCCTATAGAAAAATGCTTTGTAGAAGCACATTATTTTTCTCCATTATTTACTCCACTCCATTCCCATTTACTCCATTACAGCAAACTAGGGGATCTCTTCATATATTGTAGAAAGAAACACGGATATGAAACCTTTTGTGATGAAATCAAAGAAACAAGCAGGAAGGAAACAGATGACAAAGCACTTGAAACAGAGACACCCATAATTTTTTAAAAGTTTGTGTGCTTTTTTTCTCCATAGCTTAGCTGTCAAACTTCCATCTGTCCATTATGTCAACCCTCCAGCATTTATGGAGGCACTTTTAATTCAAAAAGCTTTTGTTAATTCCTGGGGACTGCTGATAGCATGAGGAATTGTGACTGTAAGGTAGAAGTGAAAATAATGTGGGAGAGGTGGAAAAAATCTGTTTCCCTTTACAGTCTCTTAGAGCAGATAGCATGGACAATTTATCTCTGCTATTTCAGTATCTTTCACAAATAAACATTTCAAAGCACTTCAAGTAACTGTTCTTAAAAATGATTCAGAAAAAACTGCTGCATAAGTGTAGTGGTTTCCTACTATTCATTACAGAAGCCCTTTTTTTTCAGATTTCTTCACAAGCCTGAAATAAAATTATTGCTGCATCATTACTCAGATTAAAATTACCAACTATATTCCCTAAAATAATGGAACCTTTTCTTCAAGTTTGTACAGAGGTCTTTAAAAAAAAAAAAAGGGGGGGNGTCTAAAAAAAAAAAAAAAGGGGGGGGGCAACTATCATTAATAACTGACATATTGTTTATAAGATCTGAAGGATATTTTTTGAAATATACGGTATAAGGTACCTTAATATTCTCTGTTCCCTTCCTGTATTATATATAACATTTCATGTTCTCTATTTCCCAAGCATTGGGTTATTTAAGCATTATTCACAGTTTTGTTTGGAAGAGGAATTGCAGTTGAATGGAAGATGTAAATAGTCTTTAATGTCATCTGTTCATTTGTTTACACGATAGATTAGTTAGCAATGAGCACAAATGCTAGTTCCAAAGCTCCACTGAGCAATTACTCCAGTTCCAAAATCCTAAACAACTATTTCTATTAGCCAAAAATAATTTTGCAATATTTCCCATTCAAACAATTTTGAAGGACATTTCAAAAGAGAATTATACATTTCCATGCAAAGACACCCAGATACAGATTGCAAAAATTAGGATGACAACTTGGTAGCAGGAAAGAGATGCAGAAAACTAAATATTCACTGCCATCTGGTGCTCCTCTGCGAATTTGAAACATGGACCTGGTAGTCCTAATATGTGCCTTTTTAAAATTTATCCCACCTTTGTTAATGTTTATATAGGCAAACATACTTAATACTCCTTCCTCCTATTTTCCCACAACAGCAACCCTGTGAGGTGGGTTGGGTTCAGAGTGATTGACTGACCCAACTGGCTTTTATGCCTAAAGTGGGATTAGAATGCAGTTTCTAGTCATGTTACCTTAACCACTAGACCAAACTGGTTCATTTATGTGAAAGAGTTCATTATTTCCAACAGAAGCAACAAAGAGTATCTTATTTTCTTCACTGAAGTGAAATAATGGATCACATCTGTGTGTGTTTGTGAGGACTTTCTTCCCAGGCAGGCACTAATCAGGATATGCATATACATATTATGTCTCTGTGTTGGGGTCAAATCACAGTAGATATATGTGTTCTTTGTGTGTTTCTTTCTACACTACCCTCATGTTGTATCTGTATGCTTATTTGTGATGCATCGGAAACCACAGGGTGGAATATATAGATTAGAGCAGTTGACAGGATTTGACCTCATGAGACCATGGATTTAAAATTTGAAATCTCATTAACTAAACAGAATTAACTCATGGTTTCTTACCATCCACAGCAAATTTACTGATTTATACCTATTACAGTTGTAGGCTTGATTCATGATACTGTAACATTCAAATGAAGATTCTGACAAAATAAATATATGTTAGCCATGGAGCAAGGTGAAGAGTGAAACATTGGAGTGCTTGTAAGACAGTAATGAATGACAAGGTTAAAAGAGTGTAGCTTATCAGATATAGGCAGAGGCTGCTCTTTGGTGATTTTAATAAGAGGATCCCAGAATACTGGCATATATCGGGTAATTCTCTTTGGATGTAGTTGCATTTAGGCTGAACTGTGATAAGAATTGGTCACATCCATTATTATACAATATGAAATCTGGAGTGATATTTCATCTAAGAGACATTTGAGGTAGAACAATTCCACACTTCAACTGAATTCCCTCTCACATAAGGATGTATCACAGAATAAATTTTGGAATTTAAGAATGTATTAAAGCTGTAGCAGACTGTAATCTAGTACCTCTCAGTGGCTTGCGCAATGTGTAATATACCAAAAACATTAAGACCTGTATAAATAGAAATGATAAATAGCAATAATTAAATTCCTCTAACTAAAATATGGCATTAACAACAAATAAAAATAAATAGAACAAAAGTAAAGGAGTGAAACATGGTACAGTGCCTTTTCTCTATAGCTTACATTGGATACAGTCCTGTTTTTTACCTCCACTTTTCATTTGCAGGCTTCTTGAACCACATCAAATTTGGTGCCATTTCATTTTGGCTTTGGAAGACAGACTGATACAGTTGCAATCCTTTATATAACTTTGTTCCAATGTTCCATTGTGTTGAAACACAATGTCAACAGAGTTCTTTATCTTAAGGGCCTGTCACATAGGCCGACGGATGCAAAAAGTATGTAAAAAGGAAACAGCGGACGAGAAAATGTTCCATCCGTTGTTATCCGCTCTCAAAAGTG
>BHFT01077278.1:0-18025 GCA_004320025.1 Laticauda laticaudata | reverse complement strand
TGGAGTAGAAATAATAAGATCACAAAATCGGCAGCATACAAAGAAAATGCCTATAAAATGTTTTATAGATGGCACCTCCCTCCTTTGAGATTAGCAAAGATGCACCCAAATATGAGTCCGAAATGTTGGAAATGTAAAAAAAAAGAGGGAACCTTTTTTCATATGTGGTGGTCCTGTACAGAAGCCGAAAAATTCTGGCAGAAAATTAGAAATTGGCTGAAAGAAATAACAAAAGAACAGATCGAGTACAAACCAGAGTCCTTTCTGTTAGGGATTTTTGAGAAACAACTATCAAAGAAAATGAAATACATAATAATACATATTTTAACAGCAGCCAGATTAATTTTTGCTCAATGTTGGAAGCAACCTCACATACCTACAGAGGAGATGATCATCCAAAAAATCTTAAATTGTGCAGAAATGGATAAACTAACTCTAGCATTAAATAACAAAGACATTTCAATATACTATGATAGCTGGAATTGCTAGTATAAATGGTTAGAACAAAGATAGATCTCACACTATAAGATAAAAAAGAATAGGACAAATTCATACGAGTGATATACAAACATATACAAGGACAAGGTGTGAGTATATGGCATAAATTAAGGAAAGAAAAGATCTTATAAACTGTTGAAAATGAGAATGTTTTTAATTGTCTTCTATCCGTACTTTCTCCTTTTCTTTTCTTTTTCTCTTTTCTATTTGTGTTTGATTTGTTTTTAATTGTAAAATCAATAAAATTTGTTTTTAAAAAAATAAAGATTGAAAGATAGGGAAAGTATTTAAAACTCCCACTAATATTTCTGTGCATTTACTTTGTGATGTAGTAGATTTCTCAGAGCCTGTGAAAAAGGATGGGGAGGAGATTAGTTCCACAAAATGACAGAGCTAGATCAGTTCCTTTATACCAGCGGAGTAGCTTCCTCTTCACATCTTCAAAAGGCAGTGAGCAAGAAGACCAAAGAATTTGTGCCCCAATGAACTTCCTGATCAATAGAGTACTAAAGTACATTTATGAAATTTTCAAGATTCTGCAACCCAATTCCTTTTCCCCCTTTTAAGAAATATTATTAGCAGCTTGAGAATCTCAACATCTCTGATTACAAAGAATGGGTGCATTTTTGTGCCGTGTTGTCAGTTCTCCAAATCACCTGAAGGCAGGAAAAGAAGCAATGGACATAAACTAATCAAGGAGAGAAACAACCTAGCACTAAGGAGAAATTTCTTGACAATTAGAACAATTAATCAGTGGAACAACTTGCGAGGTCTTCAATACCTACGACGTTGTAACCTTCAAAAATTCTTCTCTTTGGACAACCATTTGTCTGAAATGGTATAGGGTTTCCTGCCTGAACAGGAGGTTGGACTAGAAGACCTCAGAGGTCCCTTCCAACTCTGTTATTCTGTTGTTTTTACATAGCCATCTAGTTGATTATTTGAGAGGCAGAATGCTGAACTACATTGAAAATTAATTTGATCTAGTACCATTGCTCTTATGCTGTTATATTCTTAAATAATGAGAATGCTGAGATTTCCCAATTACAGACTTTAGAAATGCTAAGCCATATTTACAGAATTCCACCTATGTCTTTCTTAAAATTGATCAACTATAACAGGAGCAAAGTATGTATTAGGAAACCTGCATCCATAATTCCAGCTAGCCTTTGATGCTAGGTGTTGGTCAACAATCAGTGGCATACTAGGAAGGGCTACGGTTCTGTTGGATCCAAAATGGCCTTGGCTTGCTGTCAGGGTTACGTATAGTCTGGGTCATCACTTTTTCTCAGTTCTTTAAAAGCCAGGCAATGACAAACCACTGTGAAATGTTGCCAAGAAAACTGCAGGGGGTCAAGCAGTCATCAGGAATCAATGCTAATTCAAAGGGAAAGAAGAAACTTTTCCTTTCCTTTCCTTTCCTTCCTTCCTTCCTTCCTTCCTTCCTTCCTTCCTTCCTTCCTTCCTTCCTTCCTTGAAAAAAAAAGAGAAAGAGATGGGGGAGGGAAAGAAAGTCTATTAAAATGGTAGCTGATTGTGAATGATCTTGAAAAACTAAATTAGGTAGGAGTTAGTTAATTTTTGGATTTTCTGAATGAAATTACAGATTTAGGCTAGACTGACAAGATGAAACTATATCAATCTCTGTACTTCTGCTAAGAAAATGTATGTTCTGAAAGTTAACAGAAATCTAACTGAAATCAACAAAAAGGTAAATGTTTTACCTCTCCAGTCATGTCTGACTCTTGAGGATGTTTTTCATCTCCAGCCAGCATTGTCTGAAGACATTTTCATGGTCATGAGACTAACATTACTACATGCCAAGGCACATGAACATTGTATGAGGGCTATCCACAAAATAGATTATGTTTTCATCTGTAGCAAGAAGGGGCAGAGCTAGCGTGGCCATCTTTGGTCTGTGCATCTGCTGCTTAGTCTGCATCTAGTTGTGCTAGTGGGAGGTTCGTATCGTTGCCCGTTATTTCACAGCAAACGTTTGACATGTGCGCTGCAATTGAAAATCCTGTGAGTTGTGAGGTGCGATCAGTGATAAGGTTTTTGTTGGCAAAAAACCATAAACTGACTGAAATTTTTCGGCAACTGTGTGAAATGTATGGAGACAACATCATCACTGAAGGTGGAGTGTGTCAATGGTGCATTAAGTTTAAAAATGGATGAACTAACATTCATGATGAACAGCGGAGTGGACGTCCGAGCATTGTGACTGATGAACTGGTCGCGAAAGTCAATTGCAAGATTTGTTAAAACTGCCGTTTCACAGTAATGGAACTTTCGCTTAGTTTTCCATAAATTTCACGCAGTTTGTTGCATGAAATTGTTACACAAAAGCTAGGCTACCACAAATTTTGTGCAAGATGGGTGCCAAAAATCCTGACAGAAAACCACAAGAGTCAGCGTATGGCCACATCATTGACATTTCTGTACTCTTATGACAAAGATGGAGATTCATTTCTTGATCGAATCGTAACTGGAGACTAGACTTGGCTCAAACATGTGAACAGCGAGACCAAATTGCAGTCTATGGAGTGGGGGCACACAAATTCCCCCCAAAAACCAAGAAAATGTTTGCAAACGTTCTCTGCAAGGAAGATTATGGTGACTGTTTTTTGGGATAGGCAAGGTGTGCTTCTTATCGATTTTCTGGAACATGGTGCAACAATAAACTCTGTGAGGTATTGTGAAACGTTGCAAAAACTAAGAAAAGCAATTCAGAACAAGCGTAGAGGAAAGTTAAGCTCAAAACTTTTGTTTTTGCATGACAATGCCCGACCACACACAGCAAATCGCACTTGAGAAGTCCTGAATGCTTTCAAGCGGGAGATTTTTCCTCACCTGCCCTACAGCCCTGATCTTGCACCAAGTGACTACCACTTGTTTCCAGCAACCCAGGCTGCAAGCTGACAAGTGTCTTTAACTGGAAAGCAAGGAAGGTGTCTTAATTCACAAGTGCTCTCTTGTGTACTGGATATTCTCTCATTGATTCTGATGGGAAGGATTTTTTTCCCTTAAAAAATGGTACATAAGTTCCTGGAGATTGATTGATTTTTATTTGTAATTGTTGCTGTTAGTTTTGAAATCATGTTTGACCCATCATAACCCCATGGACAACGTTTCTCCAGGTCTTCCTGTCCTTTGTATGTAGTTATGTGACATAAAAATGAAACTGCAAATTTCTTTCCTTGCTGAAAGAAAATACTGGCAATGCTGTGAAGTTTATCATCTTCCAGCCCAAAAATTCACAGCTAGGAAATCACTCAAAATACTTCATCAAATAATACTGTACTGAAAATTAAATCTAAGGAAGTCGAGGGCCAATCTATTGATTTCTGCAATCCAAGTATGACTCACAATGTTAAGATAGAGCAAAATAAATGTCAGAACTGTTTTTGCATAATGAATGGGTGGAAGAAATTCTCCATGTATATGTACATTTTTTTTAGTGATTAGGGTATCATTCTTTTTAAAATGTATGTAATTATTAAAGTAATTATTAAACCAACCTAAGAGAGAACATGGAAGTAGTGATAAAGTTGCTTAAAATATGTGTGCTCATGCAAGAATAATCTTTTGAGGAAACTTCGCAAATGTTTAAACAAATTTGGGATACAAATTTTTTCCTTTACTCCTTGGTGATTGTCTATGCATGTAGAATGGGGTTTCTGGAATTTTTTTGCAATCAGTTATCAACAGAGGCTATATATAGTATATTTCTTCTGGATCACATGACTCAGAGGGAAAGAAGATTAAAATGGAGTAGGCTTTTTGAGTCAATGTCCAATTGCTCTGCCAGAGGGTTGAGGGAAAAAAAAATCAAGAATATATTTCTCCTTAGGCTCCCAAGTGATCCATTCAACAACATGATGGAGACAGTTCATACCAGCTCACAATATTTTATTTATTTTGTTTGGTTTGTCATTGCTTACAAGATAATAGGTATAAGTAAAAACAGTTATGAATACATGGATACATATAAGAAAAACAATAACTGTTAAAATTTTCTGGACTTTTGTGAGGTGAGAGCCGAGCTGAATTAGGATATCTAGTTCACTAATCAGATGTTCTGTAGCTGGCAGTTAGAGCCAGTTGAGCTGATTTTTAAATATTTAGTAACACATCAGTGCCCAGAGTCCTGACCTACTTCACATCATTTATTTCCAACATTTAATTGGCTTGGAAGAATATTTTTTAAAAAAACTCTTGTTGATTATCAGAAAGTTACCAGATTCTGGTTAGACCTAGCAGCCCAAGCTACCCTTCATTTCAATTATTCATAACAAAAGCTTTTAGGGTTTTTTGTGGCCAATTTATATCCTTAGCACATAAGAAATAAATCTCCAATCTAAGCTTACTTTTGCATTTTGTTAATGCTGTGCAAGAGAAGAGCTCAAATACCAGGGCTCTATCTAGCAATGTCACCTCAGTTTCTTCTTCTTGAATAATCTGCAGTTTATTGCAATTTAATTAATTCACACACATTTCTCATTGTCTCTATACTTGGCTTCAGTTACTTTAATACACAGTGCATTTTGGACAAAGAAGGAAAGAGACTTTCTTCTGTTTGTAGAATTGTGAATTCAACTGCAAAACACATTCAGAAGCCACATGGTTGTTATGAATACCCATTAACTGGGACTATCAACAGTACCATAAATAGTTTTTGTTACGTATATGTAAATAACGTAGTTGGTTTGACAATATATAAACTACAAATATATATGTTGGTAGCTTTAAGGAAAAATACTGTAATGTATTATTCTGTGTTCTAGTTGGTTAATTATGCCATAAATTGCTATAAGAGGGTTTAATTCTCTTTCTTTTTCTTTCTTTTTCTCTTTTTCACTGGTGATCTCTCTGAATATTGATACTGATACTGACTATGGAACAATACCGACTAACCCTGTTTATTTTGATATTCTGTTGACATTGAAGGTTATTTGTTGTATTATGGTTTGATATTTGTCTGCTGTAAAAGACATGAAACCGGTAAGAAGACTTTATAACTAGATATTGTTGGACTGTTAAAAACGTGTATGACATGGACTGTTTATTGGACTGTGCTATTTCTTCAAGTAAAAAATTAATAGAACTTGTTCAACTCTGTGTTGCTGTATATTTATTCATAACTGTTCTCATAAACTGTTTTCTGTGTGCATATCCTTTTTATATAAGGGTTACTCTGCACATATCCTAACAGTTTTGAATGAGTTTTACAAAAAAGATTTTTTTCTTCAAATATACTTTTTTTTAAAAAAAGAGCATCCAAGTCCAACTAACTCTGGGTGGCTCACAAAATAATAAAAAATAACACTGAAAAAGCAAGAAAAAGACTGCAAGGAATATTAATCAAACAAAATGATGTTCCTTGAGTTTCCAAGTGTCTCTCCTGGTTCCTATCCTTACCACTATATCAGTATAATTGCTTCCTTGGAGCAAAGCATTAATTAAATATACTAAATATCAAAGCCTTTTGTGTTTCTATGTGCCATTAAGAGGTGGAGCACAATTGCAGGATATTTACTTCCTGGCATCTTAAAAATGCCTTCTAAGTAGTTGTGCTTTCACTTATTCCAATGACTACTTCAACACAAAGAATAATGGTTCTCCTTGGATACATTTGCCTTCATGCTTCTACCTTTTTAATAGCCTTAGGAGACACTCTGCTCCCTGGAGTTCAGCATCATCCACATGTTCAGGGATCTTGTCCCTAACTCATCTAAAACAATTGCTATTGGACACAGTACTTGAACAAATGAACTGTAAGCCAATAGACTCTCCATTTGAATCTCAGGTAAGGCAAGTTGCAGATACCATGAGCCATGGTGTCTCAGTGGTTAGAATACCATATTGCAAGCTAATTCTGCTGACTGCCAGCACTTTGATTCTCACTGGGTCAAGGTTGACTCAACATTCCATCCTTCTGAGGATGGTCAAATAAGGATTGAGATTGTTGGGGGCAATATGCTGACTCTCAATTCTGAAAATGACCCTAGCTGAAGCCATACTTTACTTTGCTTCATTTCTAAGTTGCCATGCATATGGGGGTGAGGGGGATGTGAAGAATGTAGAATGTTTTCCTCTGCAGTGCCAGACTTAACAGCAACAAGGCTCATGAAAACTAAGGTCAGCTGAACATGCCCTAGCAATGGCAGGAGGGAGTGATGAGAACTTCAACCCCATCTGCCAACAAGGCCAAGAAATTGTCAGGATGAAATAACAAAGGGAGACTACATCTTGTAACCAACAGAAAGGCTAATTGCCAAAGCAATAAAATTATCCCTAAGGACCATGAAAGGCTGGCAGGCACTCAAATCACAACTGTACAGTCCCACTGAAAAAAGGGGATCTGATAGACTATTGTTTGCCCAACATCTGCTAGATGTAGCAATAACAATAGCACTTAGACTTATATACCACTTCATAGTATTTTTCAGCCCTCTCTAAGCAGTTTACAAAGTCAGTGTCATGGCTCCGAGTATGGCTCCCAATCAATTCAAGACTCTGAGGCTATGGCTTTTCTCAAAGATCCTGTTTATTGGGTACATCATATCAGCATGTTCAAATGTGAAACCAACTCTGAATAATTCCCATATTTTGGTATAATTAAAGAATAGATATTTTCCATCACCACCCTTGTGTCACAGGTCATGTTAACCAACCAAGTATTTATTATGGCCCATTATTACAAATACTTTAGGGGCCAGAAGTCAAGGCTTCTCTGTGGCAGTCCCTACCCTCTGGAATAGCTTTCTCCAGAGATTCAAAAGGTTTCATCTTTCCTAGGATGTAGGAAGGCAGTGAAAACATTGCTGTTCACTTGAGCCTTTAATGGTTAAATCTTATATTTGGGAGTTTCCTATTTTAGTAAAATTCCAGAAAATTATGATGTTGCTGGGTGTTTCATTTTATGTTTTATGTTGTATGCCACCAGGAGTCCCTTGGGAAAAAAACTCTAGTATAAAATGAAATTATAATATCCTCCTCCCCCTCCCCCCCTCCTCCTCCTTTCATTACGAATACTATAGCTTATAAATAACAACCACATCAGGTCTTATCCCAAGGGTGTATCATCTAAAATTAAGAAAATACACTTGGAAATTAAAACAAGGCTAAATAGGGGAAGAATATTTGATTAGTTTCACACACCTATGGTTCAATTATACTAAGATAGGAATGGGGTACCCTGAGCTCCTTGAAATATTGCTGAAGTGCAATTCAGGTTTGCCAACTTTTTTCAGGGTCACAGTTCATTTCTGCTTGCAGTTATTTTCTAATTCCCTTCCCTGAACTGGAATCCTCTGTGTGAATTGATCAGATAGGCACATCCCAGCCCAATATGGTATATGGATATAGTAAGTATTAATAATGCTTTCTGAATTTATCATCTTTCTTCTGAGGATAGAGGAGGTTCTTATAAGCTTCTCCTTCAACAAAGTTATGATATAGGTTCCTCTGAGAGATGGTCCCTGGTCACCCAGCAAACTCTGTCACTAGATAAGGACTTGAACTGGGCTCTCTCTTGTGAAAGAGTTACAGACTAATCATTACCTGCTACAGATGGCTGAAGACAAAAAATGCTAATTTTCATGTAGAGTTGATTTTTTAAAAATAAGTTTTATATAAAATAATGTTTCTTTTATGCCATAATTTTGATTTCTATTCTCATATTTATTAAAATTTTCTCCTAGTTCTTATTTCTCATCTGAATCTATCTTTTCTTGAGGTTCTACCTCAGATAAAATCTGCATTGTCTCTTATCTTCTGGCTCATCATAAAATCAATTTAACAAATTCCAATTTGGACTGCAGTGATTTGACAATGGGAGGAAATTTGTACTCAGTCTGACCTATAGCCACTAGAGGATCTGATTGGTCATTCCCCTGCTTCTCACCATTCCTATAAATGTAGTTCCCTGTATGGTAAGACTCTATGTATCTAGTAATTTGCTTTTTAATTTTAGAGTCTGCTTCTCCCTCCTTATCCACTCTACCGCCTATTCTTTTCCTTTGTTTTCACAAATGTGTATAGATATGTATGCCTTTGCATTCTTTTCCCACTTCCTGTCCTTTGGCACTAACCCAGAATTTTTCATCTGTCCTCTTATTATACCTGGTCCCTTTAATGCTATTTTGTTAAAGCAAAGGGAATGCAGCATTTCATCATTCCTTTGTTTGACTGTCAATGCACTGTAGTTCCACAGAAACTCTGTAGCAAGGAAGAACAAAGGAGTAGCATTTCTTGACACTTTAGTTATGTTCCAACATTCCTATGTTGTGACTTAGAGGGAAAAGAAGGAACCAATGCTATACAGTGGCAACCAAAAGAAGCATATTTTCCTAAACCTGGGTGGAAGCCAAATGGTGTCCACAAGGAGATAAAAGGATGAAAAGGAGGTGTACTAATAAAGGAGAATATTTCTAGCTCAGGGTTGACATGAGGGGTCCTTGGTGGTCTCTGAGCTTGCTTCTTTTTGTGCAGATGATCCAAACTAGGTAACATCATCAATTAGGGTTAGGGTAACATCATCAGGTAACAAACTAGGTAACACCATCAATGATGTTACCTAGTTTGGGTAATGAAATGTCTGAAAGAAAACAAGCAAGCTCAGAGACCACCAAGGACCCCTCAAAAGGAGGTGTGCTGGATGAAAACATGGGAAAAATATGATGTAATTGAAATCCATGATTTTTATGGGTTGCTGTAATATTGGTGAGATAGAAAAAGAAGCTGTGGGCTATCTGAGAGCAGCGATTCCAGCATGAAATGCTATTGAAGGAAAAAGGGGGGGGGGGTGCTNCATGAAATGCTATTGAAGGAAAAAGGGGGGGGGGATGCTGGGTTCTGTAGCCAATCAGAATTTGGGATGACACTTCTTTGAATGGTGTTAGACCAATCACTCAGACGGTATTAAAATAGTTTAAGATAAAATTTTAGTATGAAAACAATCGGCTGGGAGCACATGAAAGACAAAGTCAACTGTTCCTACACTCCAAAACATAATTACTCCATACTAGAATTTTGGAGCAAATATAAAGCACAAAACATATTTTAGGGTCTCCTCCTGTTCCTCCTCTGAAGGTAGTTTGTTGTTGCCTTCTTCCTAAGTGAAAAATAGTGACTGGCCTAAAGTCACTCAGCTGTCCTTGTGCCTAAGGCAAAACTACAATGGGCAGTGTCCTGGTGTTAAGGCTGATTCCATTAACCACTAACTCTCTTATGATTCTATGATTTATGATTTATTTTATGATTTATCTGTTTTTCCCCAAATGCTATCACTCTCCTAAACAACTAATTACCACAACACTGCCAACTTATTTACTAAGACTGTATTACAATTATTCCTCTCATCCTTACTAGTTACCTATCTCTTCCCACTTATGACTATAATCGTGTTGCTTGTATCTTTACAATTCATATTGTTTTATTTGTTTCCTAGTATTATTTGATTGCTTATTAGTAATCTATGACTATCACTAAGTGTTGTATCTTATGATTCTTGATGAATGAATTTTATTTTTTCTTATGTACACTGAGAGCATATGCACCAAAGACAAATTCCAATCACACTTGGCCAATAAAGAATTCTATCTTCTATCCATCTATTTATATATTCGACCTTGTTTCCTTCTAAGCCATGTAATGCTTTAGGCTTTCTATAGTTTAGTCTTTTTTCACTGTCACTTCAGGTACTTTCTGATCTCCTCCCCTCCTCATCTTAATGATTTGTATAGCTTGCTATATGTTGGTGGAGCATTGACCTCACTGGACAACATTTTGGAATCTACAACCATGGTCTAGGGCTTTAAATAATGAGTAATTCCTGATATGGCTGTGTTGAGTTTGTCTGGAAGCTGAGCTCATATCTCTACAATATATTTCTATTCTATGGCTTCTAAAGCTTGAGTTTCCAAAGCTCCTCTTAGATAATATTTTTAAGAACACAGCCATTATAGGAAAGGTGGGGAAAAAGGAATATGGGCATACCAATTGCTGCATGTCCTTCCACCTATGATATACCAGGTAGCCTCTTAAGTTACATGCTGGTGTTCACACTTTCCAAATAACCTGAACCGGTTCTCAGCTCATGAACCTCTTTAAAGGATCAACTGTCCATTCTAAAATATCAGGCAGATTTAAATAAAACTTTTATGCAAATTATGCCACAGAAGTAGGACAGGGGGAAAAAAAATCTGGGAAGCTTAGTAGTTGGGGGAGAAACTCCTCTGCATCCCTCTTCCACTGTTCATCCTTTGGCAGGGAATTCTATATAATCACTCACATTCAGAAGCTGAGTAGACTGGTGGCATCAAAGTTCTCTTTTCCACCTGTTTTCTATGTGACTGAGCAAGATGGGCTATGCAGCAAATTAAGTCACCAAGCCTTTCTTCAACTTGCCAGCCTCCCCACCACCTTTTCTTTCACTGATTACACTGTCATGTGTAAAGTAATGAGAGGTGAAGGGGCAAAGACCCATTAAATTGCCTGTTCTATTACTTTTTTTATCATAAATACAAGGAAAGGTACTTTATTTGCAGCAAAGGTGAATAAAACACATGAACCTTCCCCCCCTCACTTAAAGACTTCTTCTATTCTTAATTCTTGTTACAGCTTTCAATTATTGGAGACTGTTTGCAGTCTTCATCCTGAAGCTATTTTTTCCTTCTATCTCATTAAATTACATAAATGATCTCTTAATCATATAGACCTAGCAAGAAGGTTGACTCAGAGGACCTTAGTTTATCTAACTTAGTCCTGGGTGGTGGCAGCTTTCCCACTAAATTAGGCTAAACACATGTAGGATGTATTACTCTGGGTCCCATCAATAAAATAATACCATCTTATGGGTCCCAGAAAGTGTGCCTTCTCTTGTTCCACCTGGTTTTTGAAACCACATTCTTACAAAGTTTGTACAGGTAATCCTCAGCTTACATCTACTGATTTAGCAACCATTCAAAGTTGCAATGGTATTGAAACCAAGAGACTTACGATTCCTTGCAGTTTTGATTGTTGCAACATCCCCATGATTACATGATCAAAATTTGATCATATGGTAACTGGTATGTATTTACAATGCTTGCAGCAACCCTGGGTTATGTAACAATAGCACTTATGACTTATATACCACTTCACAGTGCTTTACAGCCCTCCCTAATCAGTTTACAGAGTCAGCATATTGCCCCCAACAATCTGGGTCCTCATTTTACTCATCTTGGAAGGATGGAAAGCTGAGTCCACCTTGAGTCTGGTGAGATTCAAACTGCCAAATTGCAGACATCCAGCAATCAGCAGAAGTAGCCTGCAGTACTACAGTCTAACCACAAGCCACCACAGCTCATGTAACTGTTATTTGTGACCTTCCCAGCTGACTTCTAACAAGCAAGGGGGAGAAGCCAAATTCACTTAATGATTATCTGATTCACTTAACAACTGTGGCAAAATAGGTTATAAATTGGGTGTGACTTATTTACAACTGCATTGCTGAGCAACAGGAATTCTGGTCCCAATTGTGATAGTAAGTCAAGGATACCTGTATGGCTTTGACCTATTATCCGTTAGGTAGCCCTTAAATATCCTTCTTTCTTCTTCCAACAGGCATAGGGCCAGAGAGAACCCATTGGAATGTTTGTGTATTGCATTTTAACCTTCCCTTGGTGAAATTGTTCTTTGTTGCTTTATTGCTTTGCCAATATCCTCTCTTAACTTTCTTTATAGGCCACCTTGGATCTCTAGGTGATTGAACTATCTTATAAATCAACCAACTAAATAAATAAATGTCCAAAGAGAAGGAGAACATAAATCATTGTGAGAAAGGGCTCACAATGCAGGAAAAATCACAATTGGCCACTAGACAGATCTGTATAAAGGGCCTCTTGTCCCCTTTAAGCAGATGAATAATAAGGTGATCTGCTGTTTATTGTGGGGTAAAGTATACAATGTATGTATGGGTGCAAGTAAAAAAAAATAAAGCTGTTCACAACTACATGATTGAAGCTTCCCCTCTTTTTAAAAGCTTGACACAAATACAAAACAGGAACAGGTCTTCAATTGTGAGATCATGGACTGCATTTTGACTTTTTTGATTTCCTCTATTGCATGGCCATCCCTGCATCTGAAGCATATATTAGAAGACTTTCAAGAGATCTTTCTGATGTAGCTTTAGCCACAGGTGAAATGTTGTCTCATGAAAACCCAAAATGGCAAATGCCATTTTTTTTCAAGATGTAATGCAAGTATATGGGAAAGATTTGTCTGTCTGTCTTCCTCTGTCTGTCTCTCTCTTTCACACACACACACACACACACACACACACACACACACACACACACACACAAAGAGTAGGGCATTAATTGCATTTTATGGCTGATATCTTGACTTTTTTTCCCACCAACCCCTCTTTGGAGCAAAGTTCTGTTTTCCAGTGCCTACATTACTTCCACATTACTCAAGGATCAAGATCAGTCGAGAATTGCTATGTGTTTGTGGCAAAACCATTCATTTCATAGAAAAGAGGCTTGGGAATCACTCACAGAAACATATATCTTGATCTTCTTCTAAGAGCCAATTCATGAAATGGTTAAGTTTTCAACTAGGACCAGGAAGACCTCTAGAAATTCAATGAGTGACTTTTGAATACTTACTTTCTATCATTTCAGTCTATGTCAAATTATTGTGCAGAAAAGTTTCTATATAAACCTAAAGAAACAGCAAATATGTTCTTGCTTTAAAGCTCAGTAAGGTCATTGTGGCCAATGGCAAGAGACCAATAGCAAGAGTTATGATACAAACTATGATCTATTAGTAGGCAATTTACTATCATAATTAAGACTCTAAATCTTGAAATGCTAAATGACTGGAAAAACACAAAGGAGAAAATTCAGGATTAGTCCCATGTCCCAAGTTGAATAAAATATGTAGAAGCACGGAGAGCTTCAAAGGAAGCATATTTTTCAGCCTTTTATTGCTCACTTTCATTATAACACAGAAGAGCTGTCTGCTGAGAACTTCAATGACTTTACTTTGCTTCCACATTCAATATCACAATCATTGCCCAAAGTAGTATTTAGAAAATGTCAGTGAGTGAAAAAAATGAACAGAAAGAAAGCAAAGTTAGATAATAGGCGTCCAAGCATTTGGCAGCAGATTATGTTATACTTTTTAAAGAACAGTGTCAATAAAATTGATGTTTTAAGCTTATTGGACGTTTAAGCGTTTAGACGTGTAACTTATTTTAACATTCTTTAAATCCCATGACATGAAGATAAGATGAAAATAAAATAAAGAAAAACGTTTTAGCTCTTCTGTTCTAAAAAGAAACTTCTCACAATATTGGAAAGCACTCATCAATTAAAGAATGCACACACCTTAAATGACATTTATTTTATTTGTTCAGTTTGTACAGGAACCCTTCACAAACCAGTGATTCTGAGTGGCGGACAATCATAACAACACCAACAAAAAATACAGTTAAAACAACACAAAAAAAATATCAAACCCAAATGGAAGCCAAGAGTTACTATAATCTGTCAGTGTCAACATAATCAGGAAACGGGGCCCTTCATACACTGGGGATTCCAGATCTGGGGACATAGATGGGTTTTTGAGGCTTTCTGAAAGGCCAGGAGTGTCAAAGCCATCCTAATCTCTGGAGGGAGAATATTCCAGAGGGCAGAGCAGAGATGGTATTCAGCAGGTTCTGACCAGTTCTGGAGAACCGGTAGTGGAAATTTTGAATAATTGAGAGAACTGGCAAATAGTACCTCTGACTGGCCCCACTTCCATCTATTCTCTGCCCCCTGCGACCCAGCTGATTGGCTGGATCTTCTTTTGTTGCCCTGCACAGGAGAATGGAGCTGGAAAGCAGGTTGGTGGGGTGGGGAGGGAATGGGGATTTTACAATACCCTTCCCCTGCCATGCCCACCAAGCCATGCCCACAGAATTGGTAGTAAAAAAATTTTAATCCCACCACTGCGGCAGAGGCTGCAGCAGAGAAGGCACTTCTCCAGGACCCCACTAGCCAATATTTCTTGGCTGATGGGAGTCCTAATATGCCCAACCTGCCAGACTGAATTGGATGGGTAGAAGCAACTAGAAGATGACTATCCCTCAATCAGGAAGGGCTCTAAAGGTGACAACCAGCCCCTTGAATTGTATTCGGAAATATACTGCAACAATGCAGTCCTCAAAGCAACAATATTAATGTACCAAATAGCCAACACCATTTACAACCTGTGTCAGGTACATTCTGTACATCTGAAGCTTTCAAATGTTCCTCTAGGGCAGTGGTTCCCAAACTTTTTCAGTTCACTGCCCCCTTGGTGCTACAAACTCATCCTCTGGACTGCAGCCGCACCAAAAAAACCATTTGGCATCTTTTTGCAGCGAAAATTACTGACTTTCGGCTTTGCTTGCTCTGCTTCTCTAACATGCCGCTGTGACCATCAGTGATCGTTGATTGACTGGGCAGGGAACAGAGGAGCAGGTGGAGAGGAGCAGGGCCAGCCAGGGGCCCATTTTACTGGTTCTCCGAACTACCAGGAACGGTAATGAAGTGGTAGAATCCCACCCCAGAATTGTGCCATGCAAGGGTCTCACCTCTAGCATTCCCTGCTGCTTCTTACCATCCCCTGCCAGTCCCCTTGCCTCTTAGAGCCCCCCTAAGGCATCCCACTGACCCCCAGGGAGTCTTATCGTCCACTTTGGGAACCACTGCTCTAGGGCAAGAGAACATTGCAGTGGTCAAAAATGGAGGTGATGAAGTTATGAGTATAGTGAGTCGAGCCTTCCCAGGTGGGATGGGTATAAGTGGTGAATGGGTGCAACTGGCATACTACCTGAAGATGTGCAAAGCCCCTCTTAGCAATAGCACTTAGACTTATATACTGCCCATATGGGTGGCTTACACTATATAGGTGGCTTACAATTATATTGCCCCCAACAATCTGGGTCCTTATTTTACTGACCTCAGAAGGATGGAAAGCTGAGTCAACCTTGTCAGGATCAAATTCTAGACTGTGGGCAGAGTTAACTTGTAATACTGCGTTCTAACCACTGTACCAGCAGGGGTCATAGCTTCCGCCTGTCCTTCTATCAGGAGCCATAAGTCTAAGAGAACCCACATATGGTCTGTCTGAGGCAGTACCACTCCATCCTGGGCCAGAAGTGGATAAACCTGAGTCCTGGAAGGCCCAAACACTCAAAGCCACTTAGGCATGTTTGAGCTGATGTTTCTTGTACACCATCCAAGCCACAGGGCTCCAGCACTTGGACTGGACATCCTTAGCATCATTTAGGCATCTGGGATGGAAATACAGTATAAAACAAGGTGTCATCAGCACATTGATGATACCTTACCCAAATCATCATATCACCTCACTTAGTGGCCTCATAGATGTTAAATAATATAGCCTCTTATTTAATAGAAGTTAAATAAGAGAACCTCTTCCGGGGAACCTCTCTCCTTCTACAAACCAGCCCTGGAGGAAGGAAGAGATACACACAACACAGGTACTCCTGAACTAACAATAGTTCATCTAGTGACTGTTCAAAGTTACAAAGACACTGAAAAAAGTGAGTTATGACTGTTTTTCACACTAACAATCATTGCAAGCAATGGTCATGTGATTAAAATTCAGATGCTTGGTAACTGACTCATATTTATGACAGCTGCAGTGTCCTACTTAACAATTGTGGCAAGAAAAGTCATACAATGGGGCAAAACTTACTTTAACTACAGCCTCGCTTAGCAACAAAAATTTTGGGCTCTATTGAGCTTGTAAATTGAGGACTACTTGTGCTGTGCTGCCCACCACGAATTCTCAAAGCTAATCCAGAAAAATACCATAACAAATATTATCGAAGGCCACTGAGAGATTAAGAAGAACCCTACCCTGATCCAACTCCTGTTAGCATCCACAAGAAACAAAAAAGAAAAGGGAAGGCTTGGGATATGAAAAAAAAGTATGGGATTATTAATTGTTTTTCTCTCTCTCTTGTACTGCAGTAATAGAAATAAGCAAATCACTGACTAGGTAATTTTGGAAGAAGTATTATATTACTATATATGGCTTTTAATTATTTTGTAGAAAGGCAACAAGATAATGGTGTTGTTATTCCACCTGTATTTGTTGTGATTGTTCATTACCTTATAAACAGACTTGAGAGATATTGCCTGTTTTTTGCCAGCATACTTTTCCAAAAAATCCTGAGTAAGACTGAAGCAGAGAGGGTTCTTAAATTACTGGTTCTTCTGCATCTTGAGACCCTATGAAGTGGAGATGTTTTTTCCTTACCTATTTAAATCTCTCACTAATCCACTCAAATGGAAGAATATAATGGGATTCCTGGAGATTTCAAATTGAATTCCCATCAACACTGGAAGTTTTTAAGAAGAAAATGGTACAGGGTTTTCTGCCTCAGTAGGGGATTGGACAAGAAGACCTCCAAGATCCCTTTTAACTCTGTTCTGTTCTATTCTATTCTATTCTATTCTATTCTATTCTATTCTATTCTATTCTATCTGGATCTTGCATTGAAACCAATGGATCATTGCAAACCAAAATGTGCAGATGAAAATGGTGTGCAACTATAATGAAGGGACATTGCAGTGCAGTATGTTGATATGTACATGGAAGGAAAAGAATTCCTTCCAATCCTTCTAAGAGGAGATTAAAATGGAAAAAAATCAGCAACATTCCAAGCACCTACCCAACTACATTTCCCATAGGACCAGTGGTGGAATTCAAAATTTTTTACTACCAGTTCTGTGGGCGTGGCTTGGTTGACATGGCATTGTTTGGTAGGTGTGGCTTGGTGGGCATGGCAGGGAAGGATACTGCAAAATCCCCATTCCCTCCCTACCCCACTAACCTGCTTTCTAGCTCTGTTCTCTTGTGCAGGGCAACAAAAGACGGCCCAGCCAATCAGCTGGGCCTCAGAAGGCAGAGAATTGATGGGGTCAGGGCCAGTCAGAGGTGGTATTCCAAACTACTCAAAATTTCTGCTACGGGTTCTCCGAACTACTCAAAATTTCCGCTACTGGTTCTCCAGAACTGGTCAGAACCTGCTGAACACCACCTCTGCATAGGACTGCATAGGCAGAATATTATCTTGAAAGTGTTTTTCTCAGCAGACCAACAGTCACACTTATCATGTTATCTACTTGGGTAATGAAACTTCTGCAAGCAAACAATCAAGCTCAGAAAGCACCAAAGATTCCACAGTTTAATCCTGAGATACATTCTCTTCTATTAGATAGTTTGGTAGGGTAGTTGAGATGCTGGCCTAGAAACCAGAAGCTGTGTGTTTCCATCCTGCTTTAGGCATGAAAGCCAGCTGAGTGGCTTTGGGCCAGTCCCTCTATCTCAGCCTGACACACCTCACAGGGTTATTGCTGTGGGGAAAATAGCAGAAGGGTTATAGTATTGTGTATGTTCAGGAGTGGGATTCAAATTTTTTAACAACTGGTTCTGTGGGCATGGCTTAGTTGGTGGGCATGGCTTGGTGGTCATG
>BHFT01077273.1:0-21230 GCA_004320025.1 Laticauda laticaudata | reverse complement strand
GAGAGAGATTTAACTTGATGTGTTTGAACTCAAATATGTGTATTTAGGCTATGCCAATATCTTCCCTTATTGTGCTCTATCTTTGGATAATGAATTTGTTAATCTTGTTTTTATCTTTAAAAGAATTGTTGGGAAAACTCGCTTGTATTCTTGTATGTAGAAACATTCGAAGTTATACTGCCCTTTACTAATGCCTTGACTGAGGAATCAGAAGGCAGATGAATCCTTAAAGGATGTTGTATCTTTGTTTGCCTGATGCCTGTTTGCTAGTCTTCTTATTTCATCAAAATGCCGAAAATTTGCTTGCAAAAGCAAATTTAAAATTTCATTATCTCAAGCCCAGGGATATTGTCCGTGCTTCTTCCAGTTGTCAGTAATTGGCAGTTCACCGTTTCGCAGTGGGTGTCAACCCACGAGAAACCCAAAGCTAATGCAAATTTGGCAAAAGGATGTAACTCAATTTTCAACCTTTAAGCCATCTGTTATCTTCAATCGTCTATTGACATCCTTTCACACTGTCCTTTGGGTACTGCTTTGAAAACATGAACGCTACTTCAGATGTTATTTCTCATTGCCTATGCCTTCTTTTGCTGTAATGGGTCGGCCTTCTCAAGTTTAAAACTGACAATGCCCGATTTATATTAGTGAGGAATTTCAAACCTTTTTTCGGAAAATACAAACATTTACTTTGTGACAGAATTCTTACAACTCTCAGGGTCAAGCTATAGTTGAGTGAGTTATCTGACTTTTAAGGCATTGCTTCAGAAACAAGGTTACAAACTGAGTCTGGCCCTACCATCTGCGAAAGATTTCAAAATCTCATTTGCTGTAGCATTATATACTTGGAATTTATTTAACTTTTAGAGTATCTTGCAGACTCATCTGTTAATTTGCATTTTTTTAAACACTGAATCTTAGCAAGGTCTTTGGTAAAGTAGCGCCAAGCTCCAGATCCAACCTGGAAAGGCCTGACACCTGCTGATCACCTTTGGGGTCATGGTTATGCCACCGAGAAGATCCTTGCTATCCAGCAGCAGTTGTCGTTCCAGACGCTTGTGTTTGTAAACATATCATGGCATGGCATCAGGGCCTCCCAGACTCGATTCCGGATTTTAAATCTTCATCTGAACAGCGGAAGTCCCGTCTTCCAAGGTCTTCATGTCTACAACCCATCACTTGGGGGCCAGGTTAATTCTACTCATATCATAGCTCTAAGAAAAACTGCAGGAGGCCTCATTACCTCAAACCCTGAAAATCTTGTTGCTGCTGTTTTTGCTATTATTACTGCTAACTCTGTTACCAATTTTACTTTGTTTTTTCTTGTTTTATGGTTAATGGTGTTTCTGCTCAAAAATGAACTTCCTGTGTTTCCGTCTTCACCCTAAATTGGTGGGTTCAATCATGCCCAATACATGTTTATGACCCATGCAACAAATATTACTTTATATGCTATGAAGACTTGAAAAATCATCAATGCTACCACTACTATTATTCGTGATTTGCAGCATGAATAGAAGAATTTAAAATCAAAGATGTCCTTACAGCACAGCATTTGCCATAGACTATCTTTTTAAGCCGTCAGGAGGGTTCTGTACGTTTAGTCTGGAACGCCATGGACTATGCTGTGCATTTTCATTCTCTGAATAAAAACTTTTGAGGATGAGCTTGCCAATTTAACAATCATACATTCAAAAATAATAATCCATGCTCATTACTTACCTTTTGAGTGGGCTAACCATTGGCTGCCCTGATTGGTCTTGCTCAGAACAGTTTTTCTTTATGTTATCAATTATTATTGTACTAATTGGCAACCTATTGTTTTATTTCAATGTATTCAATTTATTCACATTGGTTTCGTCCTGCTTCTCCCCTCTCTTTAATCTCTTCAAATGCGATACATTCATAAAATCTTTGAATCCTTCATTTAAAATAAAAAACGAGGAATATGTAGAGTTTGGTAATTGAAGAATGTTCCAATCTCGATGGCATCCTCAGATTAAAGAAATGTTTCCAAGCAAAATACAACTCAGGCAAACAAAGTCACTAATCTATGGACAAAGGAGGATTAGAGAGGGGAAGTAGACATATGTTAGATTTTAACAAGAGATAATTAATTGTATGGATTACTTTACTAAACAGTAACAAAAGTTAAGCAGTAACCAAAGTTAACCAGTGATGGAGGATAACTAAAAATGTATATAAATGCAAAGACTTTACTCCAATAAAGATCATCATCATAATTCAGTTGTTCATGATCAAACAACTCGACTGCCTCATCATTACAACACTTGACAAGTGCCCCTTCCTCTGGCACTTCAAGCAGATCATGTTTCTGGAGCAACAGGTGGCTCTTAGTGGTTTCCCCCACAGCTGAGGCAGATGATTTATGGTGTGCTTGGTCTTTTCACAGCTGGGTTGCTTTTTCTTTGGGGTGTCAGTGGCATTCTTAGATGGTTCACTTCTTCTTCCCCCTTGAAGTACTTAGCTTCAAATGTGTCTTCATAGTGGACTGCTCCGCTTGACACCTGGGAGGTTGCCTGAGTTTTGGAGTTCAGCCGTGGATAGATTTGACAGTTCCACGGCTTGAGCTTCTTCGATCGCTTGCTTCAAGTTAAAGTCTGCTTTTGCTAAGAAGCACTTCTGCAGTTGGAGGTCTCTTTCCCCACAAACCAGTTGATCCAGTAGCATGTCATTGAGTTGGTCTCTGAATCCACAATGAAGGACGGCCGATCTGAGTGCCACTATGTACTCACTGACAGATTCTCCTTCCACTTGGGCTCTCTTCTGGAAGACATGGTGGCGGGTGATGCAAGATGGTTTGGGAGCATAGTGGTTGCTGAGGACCTCCTGCAGCTCTTTCCAGGTTATAGCTTTTACCATCTGTGGAGCCAATAGGGCAGTGGTGGTGTTGAAACCATAGCTCCGCAGAAGCTTAAGAAATAAGTTTTGTTCTGTTCATGGGGATATCTGTCAGGTTGGCAGAATTCATCATGCACTCAAAACAATTGATATATGATGTCCATGTTTCTGTAGTTGGGTGGAATGGTAGGAAATTGGGAGGTGCCGCCACCATCTGGGGTTAGCTTAATGGCAGCCTTGTTAACCTTGTTAGCGTTTCAGCTCTGTGACTTTTCAGCTCTTTTTGTTGCCTCAGAAATGCCTCACTTCGCAAACATCCCATCCTTTGTTGCCAGTTTTATGTTTGGCATGCAAGGAATGAGGGGCAGAGGCTGGTGAAAGGTTAACAGGCTTTATTGGCCACAAAGTAACCCAGACACACATACCGCCGCTAACTCAGCAGCTGGCTGACAGAGAACAGCTGTGCCTGTTTAACAGCCTCCCTTTTATAGCGAGCTGTCAAAAGGGCTCAACCAATCCACGATGGCTCCAGTTCCTGCTTTAGCAGCGGACCAGAGTGCAGACTGTCACTGGACTGCAATTCCTGAATTCCATCTTGTTCATTTAGTTGTCTTCTCCACAGAATGTGAGCAAGCAAACAGGAAAACAGCACCAACTGTATTACAGAAGGCACTGGGATCTTGCTTGCATGATGCATATTGAATGTGTTGCAGTTTTATTTAGGAAGGAAATAAATGAGTATGCAATAGTAAACGCAAGGAACAAACTATCCTACTGTCATTAGGTTCAGTAACTAATGTAGTTCCACCATCTGCAGTAAAGGAAGTTCAATTGGCAATACTAATGAACTTACATAAAGCCGGTCATATTGCTGGTCATCACTGTACCTATAAAATCTACCACCAAGCACTTTGTATTTTCTAAAATATGCAAACAAGCAGTCTTTGATTACAGTAATCAACCTATGCAACTTCAGGCCAGAGGCTACTGTTACCGTGCTACAACCCTTACATCTGTTGAAGTTTTTAGTGAGACATTAACAGATATACCAGATCTGTGATGGCAAACCTATGCCACGCATGCCAAAAGTGGTGCACAAAGCCATCTCTCCAGCCATGTCAGCCATTGCCCATTGCTCTTTTGGGTTCTGGTTTATTCACATGCACCAACCAGCTGGTCTTTATGCATGTGGGAGAGTTGGAAATCAGAAAAGCAGCTCCCCAGAGTGCATGCACATGGCGGCCAGTCTTCACATGCACATGCATATTAGAAACCGGAAGACCAGCTGGCTGGCACATATGCATGCACTGGGATGCTAAGCTTCTGGTTTCTGCCACTCTCACACATGTGCATTGGGAAACTGTTTCCAGCCTGGGCATGCACTCCCATTTTGGCACTTGGTGCCGAAAAGGTTAGCCACCACTGTACTAGGTACTAGACAAAAGTACAACTTATTTTCTCTTTCTTGTTTCTTTCTTAATTCCTTACTCTGTACTTTTATATTAATGATTTTATTTTACCTTATCTTATCGTATCAATATGAATTTTAATTTTAGTAAAGTTATTATTAGTTCTATGCTGGTCTATGACCAAATAAAATTGATTGTATTAATAGTATTGTGGAAATGACCTTGGAAGATCGAAGTCAGGCAAAATGACACAATCAAGATAATGATTAGATTAAAGACAGCTTAGTCCAAATGTGAAAAAGGCAAGAGGCTCAGAGAGAGATCCTCCCTAGTTTCTTGGACTGTAAAAGAGATGGGGGAAAAATATATTTTCACATTTGCAAGATTCTATTAATATAACCATACAATAAAGTAGAACTACCTCATTCTGGCTCTATTTCTACTAATTCAGGGGTGTCAAACTTAATTTCATTGAGGGCTGCAACAGGGTTGTGTCTGACCTCAGGGGCCAAGGTTGTCCCTGATAGGCATGGATAGCTTGACATCATTCATTGAGGCTCTGTTTTCAGCCATGACAATCTCCTGCAGCTTTCTGCCAGTGAAAACAGAGCTCCATTTTCACTGGCAGAAGCACCAAGGGTTGGTCCTTTGCTGTTTCTAGGGCAGCCCCATGGGCCAGATCTAAGCATCCTGCAGGCTAAACCTGGTCTGCAGGTCTTGAGTTTGACACCCCTATACTAGTCTATCTCATAAATCTGCTGGTAAGTAAATCATTTTCCATTCCCCCCTTTTTCTTCAAGAGATGCTGAAAAACTGGGCAGAATGAATGCTTCAGTAGCAACAGAAGTCAGTGAATTCCAAGGAACCCAATAACAGTTAAAGAATTATACTTCAGGCAGACATATTTGTAAGTGAAAGAAAGAAATAATTGTATAACAAATTTAGAATTTAGATATATAATGCAAATAGGAATAGACACTTAGATAATCTCTATATAGTACAGATTGAGTGATAAAAGTTAAATAAAAAATATTGTATTTTTCAGAGTATAAGATGCTCTAAAGTATAAGATTTTCTCCCACCTAGCTTTGGGGGAGAAAAACAAGAAAAAAAATCTGCCTTTTCCTCTGCCTCCTAGCAATTTGCCTCCTTGCAGCAAACAGCAGACAGACTGTTTCAGTTTCGGTTTCAGTTTTAGCACAGCCTGATTAGCATAAGTAGCTGATTGTCAGTTGGATCAGGCCTCCTGACATCAGCTGTTTCATGCTGCAGGGATTGTCATAGCCTATTGCTGTTTCCGCACACCCTATTTTCAGACTCCGCATGCTCCTTTTTTGGCCTCTGCACACCCCATTTTTTGCTGTTCTGGGTTGCGGGGATCAAAATGGGCAGAAAATGGGGTGCACAGAGGCAGCAATAGGCTATGGCTATCCATGTAGCCTGAAACAGCTGGTAGTCAGAAGGCTGATCCAACCAAGAATCAGCTGCTTGTGCTAATCGGGCTGTGCTGAAGCTGAAACTGAAATAATCTGCTTGCTGTTTGCTGCAAGGAAGCAGGCAGAAGCCAAAGGGTGGGGGCTGGTGAGTGGATGGGATTTTGGCAACATTCGCTGTATAAGATGCACAGACATTTCTACCCACTTTTGGGGGTGGAAAAAGTGTGTCAGAAAAAGTGTATATTCTGAAAAACACTGTAAGTAAAAATCATTGTGTTTGTTAAATTATTTTATATAATAAAGTTTTCATGGAAAAATCACAAAGACAACACTATTGCTTATCTGTGATCACTACCATTCCCCAAATTAATATTGTATAACTAACGCATTTCTTCATTCTACTTTGAATGAGTCTCTGGAGAAGTATTCATTGTTGATATCGTTGTTAGTAAAGTCATACCCATTGCAACCCCATGGACAATGTTCTTCCAGGCCTTCCTGTCCTCTACCATCTTCTGGAGTCCATTTAAGCTCATGCCTACTGCTTCAGTGACACCATCCAGCCACCTCATTTTCTGTAGTCTCCTTCTTCTATTGCCCTCAATCTATCCCAGCATTAGGCTCTTCTCCAGTGAGTCCTTCCTTCTCATTAGGTGGCCAAAGTCCCGTATTTGAATTTTATCTTCAGGATCTGGCCTTCTAAAGAGCAGTCACTGTTGATATCATCTAGGATTGACCAGTTTGATCACCTTGTAGTCCAAGGGACTTGCAGGAGTCTTCTCTAGCACCATAGTTCAAAGGCCATAATGCTTTGGTGCTCAGCCTTTCTTATGGTCCAACTTTCATAGCCATACATTGCAACTAGGAAAACCATAGCCTTGACTATACACACTTTTGTTGGCAGGGTGATGTCTCTGCTTTTTAGAATGCTCTGTAGATTTGCCATAACTTTCCTCCCTAGGAGAAAGCATCTTTTAATTTCTTGGCTGCAGTCCCCATCTGTGGTGATCTTGGAGCCCAGGAAAATAAAATCTGTCACTAACTCAATTTCTTCCCCATCTATTTGCCAAGAATTGAGAGGGCGAGTTGCCATGGTTTTAGTTTTCTTAATGTTGTGTTTCAAAACAGCTTTTGCACTCTCTTTCTTCACCTGCATCAAGAGTCTCTTTAGTTTCTCTTCACTTTTTGCCATTAAGAGTGGTATCATCTACATATCTGAGGTTGTTGATATTTTTCCTGGCAATTTTAATTTCAACTTTTGATTAATCTAACCCTATCTTTCTCATGATGTGCTCTCCTTATAAGTTAAATAGGCAGGGCAATAGTATATAGCCTTGCTGAACTCCTTTCCCAATATTGAACCAATCAGTAGTTCCATGTCCAGTTCTCACTGTTGCGTCTATATTGTGTACAGGTTTCTCAAGAGACAAATAAGATGGTCTGGTCTCTCTTTAAGAACTTGCCACAGTTTGTTGTGATCCACACAATCAAAGGCTTTAGCATAGTCAATGAAGAAGTAGTAGTAGTTTTTTCTGGAACTCCCTAGCTTTCTCCATGATCCAGTGTAAATTGGCAATTTGATTTCTAGTTCCTTTGATTCCTCATAAAAGGAACCATTTATTGGTTTGTTTGTTTGTTTGTTTGTTTATTATTCATTCTATTTATAAGTCATTTTATTTCCAACAAAGGGCAGGGTACATAACAACCCCTGCTTCTGTTTTTCTACCACAGCTGCGATGACCCGGGGGTGGCACAAAGGCAACACAGTCAGATAATCAGTAGGAGTCCCTTTATTAGCTCCAACTTTGTCCTCAGTGTCCTTCTAGCTGGAGAAAAACTTTCCTGAGGGTTAGGATTAAGGTTAGGGTTAGGGTTCTATCCTTTCCTGAGAGGTCTGTAGGGGGCATGCATAGGACTTTGGTTGCAGAGAATCAAATCCAAAATGTGGTCAACAAAAACTGTAAATATAAGTCCAATCAAGGCAAAATGAAGCAATTAGTCTGGCAGGGCAGGAGCAAGAATTCAAAATGTGAGGCATGGCAATAACTTGGTTCAACATGGTTTGGAGGATGCCAGGAACACAGATAACCAAAGCCAGCACAAGACAAACTCATGTTTTCTCCCAGCAGCTCCACACTCACATGCATCTGTTTTAAATTCTCTTCCCAGCTGTGACTAATGAAGGGAATCAGGGCCCTTTCCTCCCCCATAAGCCATGGAACCCATGTTGCTCTCTTCTCCATTCCTCTCTGCATGCCCTAGGATGAAGAGGGGGTGGGCCTGAGTCTTCCTCTGAACTCCCTCTCCCTTGTTCTACCTCTCCCCTGCTCTGCTCAGCTGGACTTTGCCCTTCTCTAGTTTCCTCCACAGCCAACAGAGCCACACTCCCACTCCCTGTCAGCTGTTCATCTTCCTCCTCAGATTAATTTTATTTTATTTATTTATTTTATTTTGTCAAGCAATTATAAGATATAAACATAGTTTATATCTACGAATAATATGATACAAACAGGTATAAGTATAAACATAGTTATAAATGCATGAAATGGAAACATATAAGAAAAATAAAAAGAAACAAACAGGGATGATAGGAACATTGGTGTGCTTATGCATGCCCCCTACAAACCTCTCAGGAAAGGGTGAGGTCAATAGTAGACAGTCTAAGGTTAAAGTTTTTGGGGCTTGGGGAAGAAACCACAAAGTCAGGTAGAGTATTCCAGACATTAACCATTCCATTGCTGAAGTCCTGAAATCAAGTTTGGTGTGGCTAACTTTGAGTTTGTATCTATTGTATGCTCTTGTATTGTTATAGTTGAAGCTGAAATATTCATTTACAGGTAGGATATTGCAATATACAATTTTATGTGTTATACTTAGATCAGACCGAAGGCGGTGTAGTTCTAGGTTTTCTAGGTCAAGAATTTCAAGTCTGGTGGCATAAGGTATTCTACATGAGTAGAGGAGTGGAGAACTCTGACAGGGGCATGACAACAACCATTATGCAAAGTGAGTTGGACAGAGAGAGCATTCCTTGCTCAATGATAGGCTTTTATAAGCCTAACATAAAGGAGAAGTCAAACTCATGATCTTCCAGTTTCTGGCATACCACATTAATTATTGCACCAATGTTATAGTTTAGTAGCTACCTTAAATATATTTAGCATATTATGTTGTATTTTAAATGTATTATTTTATTAATAACTCTGGGTTACATGAGTTCTGATTGATTTACTGGGTTAAGATATGAAGTATCAATCATTCCCAAAAAATTGGGAAGCCCCGAATTAGGATATGAATGAATTCATCTACTGTGTCCTTAGAGTGTTCCAAAATTAGTATAATTACCAATTAACATTATTAATGTAAATAGTGCCTACATTAATTCCAATATATTACAACTTCCCTAATATGATTACTGGAAGACCTGTTACTGATGGAGATCTTTGCACAGACTTTAAATTGTCCCAAACAATTAAATCTGTATATTCAGGAACAAAGTAGCGAAAGGGGATCCTGTAATTCCATCCTTATTTGAGAAGGACCCTCTAGTCTTTCCTGAGAAAAGTGGTAGTTAAAAAAATAACTTTTTTATATTAACACCAAATCTGTGCTTTAATCTTTTCTTCACTTCATCATTTCAAATGAAGAGTTCAGGATCATTTATTATAAAAACAATAGTTTTGAGTTTATAAATAGAATGCAGAATTCATTTTATTATTCTAATTAATCTGTATGGATTCTGCTTTTCTAATATATAGATTAATATATCTGGTTCTGTGTTTCCCAAAAGATATAAAACAGTTGGTGCCTACTATGTTTTTATTTTATTATTCAAAGCCAGAATCATTTAAAACTGATTTTGTATTAAACACCTGATTTTTTTTAATTCACAGGTTAATTCATATAATTCTGCAATATATTAAAATAAGAAAAAAGAATGAAGGCTTATACCTATGCTTTTTCATTCCAGAGTCAATATCTATTTTGTGACATTTTAAACCAGAAAATTCATTTTGAACAGAATAATTATATATGGCATTTAAAAGACTTGGATATATGAAGTATCTTCACTATGATGATGCTTAAGGACTATGACCTTTGCGCTTTTTGATGAAAACTGACCTGATCCACATCTCTGAGAATAAAATGTGGATCTGAACCTAATTAGCTTTTGGATATAGCAGTTCTCCAGTTTTATAAAGCCTGATAATCAAAGTCTTTAGATTGAAGAAAAAATTAATAAAAATAGGAACACAGGAAAAAATTTCAGCATAATATCAGTGTGGTTTAAGGTGATGGACTAGATCAAAGAGAGACACAGTTCATACCCATGCTCATCCAGAAAGCCATGTGTGATACTGGGATACTCATTCTCATTCAATTCAACCTAACTCACTGATTTGACCTCCCAAATCCAATTTTAATTTTGTTTAATTTAAATTTTGTCTCCCTTTTAGAAGCCACATGTGTTCTCTGTCTGTCTGTCTGTCTGTCTGTCTCTCTCTCTCTCTCTCTCTCTCTCTCTCTCTCTCTCTCTCTCTCTCTCTCATTTCTTTTTAAAGAATTAGTACACAATGAAAAAGTTCATTGCTATTTGTTAAGGAAAACATATTCATCATTAAAAAATAAATTTATCTCTGTAACTCATAGAATACTTGGTCAACTTCAATACTAGTATATGATTTGCATAATAATTGATTTTAGAATTTTGCAAACAACCTAAAATAAATGGCATCTTTTAAAATTACTCCCAACCACACACTAAATCCCTTTTCTGTTGTCATATTCAATTAGCATATCTATCACATCTCTGCCACTTATATCTTACAAATTGCACATACAAGAGACAAAAATGACCACCTAATTATATGTGAGTAAACACTTTATAAATTAACTTGCCTTCTCTCAAATGTAATCACCGCCAAAATTATTTTACTTGTTTCCTCAGTGATCTGATTTTCCACTATGTTCTCTTTCCCTTTGAACTATATAATTCTTTTTCTAGAATTGAATAAAGATTATATCACTCTTATTTGTTCTCCACAATGTTTCTGTTATCAGACTTTATGTTTTCTCCATTAGTAAAAAAGTGCTTTTGTTTTCTGTAGTTTCCTTCAGAGGTTTTCAGTGATTGATTTTGTTGCTGCTTTAATGGCATTCTATTAAAGTCAACTGTTTACATCTACTTTTAATTATTTGCTTGATGTATATTCTGCCTTTCCCACATGATCCTTAAAAAGTTTCATGGAGTAACATGTATACAGCTCCATGTCAATACTCCATGTTACACCATGTCAAACAATCTGGGCTATTGGATAATGAATGGCTGAATATCACCATGGCTTCCATATGGATTTGAACTATTAACTTAACAAATTAACTCCCATATCTGACTGGATCATTAGATAAGCAACACTATCTGTGTTGGTCAGAAAATCTTATCACTTCCAGTGGGATATATTCTGAAAAAATAGTATGTCGCAATAGGGACTTTCATACTGCCTGTTCTCATTAAGAAGGATGCTGGCTTTCCTTCAGACAACACTAACCTGTAGCTGTGGAAACTACTCTTTAGATTAGTCATAATGATCATGGAGGAATGGACTGTATAAGAAATGTTATGGACATATTCTTCCTAACACCTTACTTTCCCTATTAATGCTTGTTATATCAGCACATATTTCTACCTTGTTGCCTCATCAGGTTTTTATCAATTTTATATTTTTAAAATAATTATTGCAAAACATTTTCAGAATGTTTATTTTAAAATAATAAATAATGAAAACTCTTTGGAGTTCCCCAAAATTTTTTCAATCATGTTATAAGAAAGGTGTAGAAAATGGTATCAAATCATCTAAACATTATTCCCTGAAAAATTTTGTACCTATCCATGAGATATTTTTGAATGGGAATTCTCTAGATTCTCATTTTTAGATTGTATACATCTTGGATAGATCGAAATATTTTCTATTTCTTTTTTATTAATTTGATCATCTTTTAAAACATGGCTTTAAGGTTAATATATTTATCAGTTTCGTTGAAACTCATACAAATTTCCATATATGTAAATATATTTAACAATAGAAGCATGTGTGTGTGTGTGTGTGTGTGTGTGTGTGTGTTGTTAATCCTACCTTTATGTTGGCCACTACAATCTTTTCACGTACATCTTTCAGGAGACAAAAGATTAATGGCTAGATAAGTGAACTGTTAGCAGACTCAGCATTTTGAGGCTAGAAGAAAAGGTAATTCCAAAATTACTAAGCTGCTGAAATGGCAATAATTTTGCAGTGGGTACTCTGGGGAACAGACATGAGATTGCTGCATCAGACAAGGAGTTGGTTTCTATATAATTTCCTTTTTTTATCACTTCAAGAAAAAGAAAGCTCAAGAGTATTATGTACTTATGTCCAAGCTTTTCAAAATGAGAAAAGATGTACAGAGATCTATCATCCCCCTAGAAAATGCAGTTTTATTCAGAAATATAAGAAGATGATTTTAGAAAAAGAGAAAATAACCATCTAGAAAGAGCGAAAGTAGAATGGTGGGTTCAGAATATGATATTTAAAGAATAGAATTTTTCAAAACCTTAAGAATAGAATAGAATACTTTATTGGCCAAGTGTGATTGGATACACAAAGAATTTTTCTTGGTGTAAACACTCTCAGTATATAAAAAAGAAAAGATACATTCGTTAAGAATCAAGAATCATAACATACAACACTTAATGATAATCATAGGGTACAATCAACGATCAAATCATACTAGAAAACAGTCAATATAAATTGTAGGGATACAAGTGACAAAGTTACAGTCCTACAATCACAAGTGGGAGGGGATAGGTGGTAAGGAATGATGAGAAGATTAACAGAAATAGTAATGCACACTTTGTAAACAGTTGAACAGTGTTGAGGGAATTATTTGTTTAGCAGAGTGATAGCTTTCAAGAAAAAACTGTGCTTGGGTCTAGTTGTTCTGGTGTGCAGTGCTCTATAATATCGTTTTGAGGGAAGAAGTTGAAATAGTTTATGTCTGGAATGTGAGGGGTCCATAAATATTTTCACAGCCCTCTTTTTGACTCGTGCAGTATACAGGTCTTCAATTGAAGGCAGGTTGGTAGTAATTGTTTTTTCTGCAGTCCTAATTATCCTCTGAAGTCTGTATCTGTCCTGTTGGGTTGGTTGCAGAATCAACCAAACAGTTGATAGAGGGTTCAGCGGAATTGAGTCGAGCATCAGATGAATTTCCACTGTACGAACTGGATCGGCAGCTTCCTTGGCAGTTGGCTTTCTGAGTTGGGCGGCCAGGGAAATGAGCATGTCCTTTGTTGTGCCTTTCTCGATGACATTTTTGATGTTAGGGATGTCTAATTTTAGGTCATGTGAATATAGTGAGAACCTAGAATTGAAGGTCTGGCTGACTGTTGAACTGTCGGTTGTCTAGTACTGGGATAAGTGTGGTAGTAATGGGTAGTGTTTCTCTAAAGTCTTCACCAATTTCTACGGTTTTGAGTGGTGTTTCAGGGTTACGAGATTGTTCCGGTTACAGCCATGAGGCAAGTTGGATCAAGCTTCTGGTCTGGTATGGGCAGATAGGATTTTTGTTGTCTGTGAAATAAACCCAATCACTGTTGTGTCTAGCAACTGTCTCAAGTTATTTTGAACAGATGGATCCTTTGGAATCGAGTCATGTGTATATAGGGAGAAGAGAAGGTGGAGATAAACAACAGGGCCTTGGAGGCAAGGGGGCTGGGTGCTGATTGTATAGGTGTCAGATGTGAGTTCCTGCCTTAGAGCGGTCATCCTGCTGGGTTTCCCAGTGCTGCTGTTGGCAGACTTATGAGCCCACTTAGCAGAGTGTTGTGCCAGATACCATACTTGTTTGATGTTACTTTAGAGTAGTGTCTCATAGAATGAATGGTACTGGGGAATGCTGAACTGAAGTCTACCAGAGAGGAGCCTTGTGTAGGTATTTGGGGAGATTCAAGGGTGTTTGTAGGATGGTAATTGCAGAGGCATGTTAACAAGATCATCGCATTCTGTCAATCTATTTGCTCAGTTATGCAAACTGCATAGGATGTAACAGCGGGATCGTGGATGGTTTTCAGGGTGGGACGCACAAGCTTTCAAGTGATTTTCATAACTACCAGATGTTAGGAGCAACTGATGAAGTCATATCATTCAGTTCCTTGATGGAGGGCTTTTTTGGCACTGGGGAATTGATGGTAGAACGTTTGGAGTCAGGGAGGAACATAGCGACAGTTGTCTAGTGATGCTTATGTGAAGACTTGAGTGAAAGATGGGGTGGGCAATTGTAAGCACAGGACTCTTTAAGGTAAGAAAGGGTTATCTTGTCTGGGTGCCTGGTGGCTTTTCCTGCCGTTTTTTCGCTGTGTAATTAGATCTTGTGCCGACTTCTTTTTCTGTGGATCACCGGGAGGGGAGGTTGTACACGCAATGGGATTGGGGCCCAGTTAATTAGGAGGCTTCTATTGTGTTGTGTGTGAGTGGTTGGGTTGTGGAAATAGGTGCTGTAGTTTCTTTTCCGAAAACCTGCAGTAGAAATCACATTCAGAGTCACTCTGCTAGTTTTGTTTGATGTTCGCTTCTGACTGGGAAGGAGTTGTGCTTGGGGAAGGCGCAAGTGAAGTGTGTTTTAAGAGTTTTTCCGACATTTTTACTGGTTCATTTGGTGATGAAGCTGGATTATTCGTAATTTATCAGGAGGTAGCTTTCTTTTTGGCTGGCTCTGGATTCTCTTGTTAGATCATGTTTCTGCCTGGTTTGTATAACAGTTCTGTCACTTTCTCGTAGGGCGCTTCTCCTTGGTGGAACACTTAAGGTTAGGTTGAAGTGGTGCTGTAGTTGTAGCTGTGAACGGCAATAGTCTTAATTTGATATTACTAACATTTTTTGCAGGTGTCCTTGTTGGCTCGAAATAATTGATGTTAAGTGTGATGCCGGCGAAGTGCTCCATCTAAGTTCTGCTAGGCAGCATCCGTTCGAAAATCTTCCAATCAGTGGGCACATCAAGGCCAGGGGCATGGGAAGTTTCAGCTTTTGCCGTCATGCGGAGCAGCAGGTCTTCACTCATTTAACTGTGGGTTTACATGGGGTGATTTAGGGTCTTTGTCTGTACAGGCAGTAAAGGGTGATCATGCAGGTGGGTCAGAGGTCGGTCCACAGCTGCTCGTGGTAAACGAGCCTTACTGGATCATCTTTTTACTGTTTAGTGTAGGCAGTAGTCTTAAGTACTAATTTTGCCTGCGTGGTAGGAAAATTTACCTCGCTGGAATTTAAGGGCTCTTTCCTTAAATTTGCTTTGGATGTGGAAATCTTCCTAAAATTGATGGAGGGAACCTGGGTGTTTGTTCAGCCTCCATAATTTGATTCAGCCAAGAGTTTTATAAATGGCCTTGGTTTCCAACCAGGCTTGTGAGGAACACACACAGTCCAAGCTATTAGGAGAAAGTGTGAGGAGAACTCACTGTGGAGAAGTAAAATTGGCTTGCAGGGCCGTGATGTGTCAAGAAGACTCTAAGTTTCATCAGCAAAACTTATATATTTACGTTATAACAGTTTCTGAGACCAGCTGTTTGTTGATATATAACACATAATGCTCCAACCTTTGTTTATCCTGATGTCTCTTCATTCGTGTCTGATCTACCAATGTCTGAAATACCTGGGATGTATATGGTGTTGTCCGATAAATCTTGGTGGATTAAATCAGGTTTCAGTAAAACAAAGAAGCAGTTGAATTATAAAAATCAGGAATTCCATCTATTTAAGAGATGAATTTCATCCATCTTGTTAGCCAGTGAGTGTAAATTAGTCAGAAAGATTGAAGGGAGAGGAGGTTTTTTTCCCCTATTCCTTAGTCTGTTTAAAATTCCTGCTCGTTTACCTCATATCGTCTTCCAGTGTGGTTGCTTCTTTGCTTTCTTTGTTGTAATCCATAGCACTGGGAATTGGTTAGAATCTCCTCTGGGTTTGCAAAAACAGGTGGGGATGAGGAATCAGAAAGCTACTCCTTAAGAAAACATTGCTTAATTCTTAACATATGTTCTTGTGAGTATGAAATCTGCAGTGAATTGCAGGTAATAATAAGGAATAAAGAAACCATTAGAGAGCATTTCACTGAGTCAGCCATTGTCAGCACCATCTTGGCTCAGAAAATGTAAAATTTAGATTTTAAAATTTAGATTAAAAATTAATCTTAAGTAATCTAAACTCCCTGCCATACTACAACACATAGAAAATGGAACTATTCATCAGTTATCACTGGCTGTAACAAAGTTCTTTTTTAATAGTTATAAATAACTGTGTAAATTTGATTGATAAATAAATAATTGTAATGTCACAGCAAGGAAATTATATGATGAATAAAGGCATTATGAAAGCATATACAATTTTAGAATAGGCAAAAGGAATTTTGAACAAGCCTTACAGGCCAAAACCTTGAGATACCTAACTTTTATTGCTCCCACAATTCCTGCAAATATCCTGATGACTGGGAAGCTGGAGATTTTGAATATATACATCTGGAAGGCAACCAGGTTGAGGAAGATTTTACTGGGCCATCATCCATGACAGTGGAATGTATTCGGTTTCTAATAAAAAAAAATGCGGGTTGAGAGGGTAAGAACTGGGATCTACAAGAACCAATACCATATGAAATAATTAAAATGAGCTGTTAACAATTCAACATCAATTTAGAATTACTGTTGGGGTAAGCTGAGAAACCATACATACTTGTGTGTGTGTTTGTGTTTCTGTGTGTGTGTACATATTTTGTATAGACCAAAATGTACTAAATATTCCTGGCATGAAGAGACACATTTATTGATTAAAAATGAGGCAATCATCAGCAAAAGATGGAAGGAACTTACAATTCGGCAGTACCACAAATACAATTAAAAATACATAGGTATCCAAACTATAAATGCAGAATGAATCTGCCACATATTGCAAAACAGGCTCCATCTGACACAGATGGGAAACAATGAACTGAGTCTATTAATATCTATTACATTCTGCTAAATATGTGTTCATAATGGTGCATATTTGGGGAAGATGCATTCCACATAATTGCTTCGGAAAATGTACTTTATAGTATTGAAGAAAAACAGTTATTAAGGCAAAACTTGAAAAATGTCTGCTTTAAAAGAAAATGTACATGCAAAATGATCAACTGTAAGGAAAGTAGAGAACAAAAGAGAACATAAATTTTTCAGACTTTTTTTTTTCATTTTTAAATTGGAAAAAATAGAACAGTAGTATATATAAAATCTGTAATGCTGACAAGGTCCTGATTACAATTATCCATATAATATTTATTTATCTCTCTTTGAAGAAACCAAGCAAATATCTTTCTTGAATGAATTCATCTATTTTAAATGTTTTCTATGGTTGATGATCTCAATCTTGCTTTAAAGGAAATTTATCATTAATTGGTATATGCTGATGAAGAAATGGACCAATCAAAATTCTTATTCAGTCCAAACTTAGTCACTTTCAGAATTTTAAGTTCTTTTTAAATCACTCTGTGTACCTGAAAAAAGAATGAAAGCTTCCTTTCTAGTCTGTAAGTTACATAATTGAGATCTATATTGCAATGAGGCAAGATCCCTCTTTCACACCTCTGTTTGAAAGGATCCCTTGTAAATGTTGTTTTTGGGAGTAAATGTGTACAGTGAAGGGCTCAACACAGAAACTGTAGTAATGGAAGTTTCAAAGGAAGAGTAGATGGCTTTGGCTATTTTCCTGTGGATTTCTATGACCTGTTACTTCCAGACATTTTTTTTTATTAGAACTCCCACCCTCCCTGTATATCTATTTTATTTGTTTATAGCCACTCATCTCAGAAAGCAATGCTGAATAGCTTACAATTCAAAAACATGTATTACAATTAAAATCTTAAAAACTTTTTAAAACAATAAGAATAAAAACCATTCATCATCATCATTCTAGCCAATGTCTATTCACTGCAGGATTAAAGTCTCTTCCATATGTTTCCAACTAATATGGTCCAAAGCTTTCTTTTACTAATTGGGCCCGCAATACTTGCTGATGTCATCACTCTATCTTGTTTTAGTAGATGATTTTTAATCACCCCCCCCCAAATGTTTTGTGGATGATTTTATCAAGTAGCAATCATTAAAACAATAAAAACATTAAAATGCCTAATTTGAGTGCAAACAAAGCAAGACATCTGGCCTGTTAATAATATAGTTGGGGGCATTGCCCTTGACATAAATAGTCCCCTGGCTCAAGAGTATAGCTTTTTAAAACTTTACTGAAGGTAAAAGTGGTAGGGCCATTCTAATCTCTGAAAGGAGGATATTCCACAGAATAGGAGCAGCTGCAGAAAAAGTCTATCTTCTAGTCCCTATCAGCTTACATTGCTTGACTGATGGGAGATGCTATCCAATTTATCTAGCACTGTCCTGCTAGCTGGGACCACTGCAGTTGGAATGAATAACACATATCCTAGGGCAACCTTCCTAGAATTGGAGGGTAGATGCAGTGCACAGATTTTCTTAACTGAATGTTCACTAACCTTGAAAAAAAAAAGATACAACACACAAAAAATGAACATCCAATAGCTGCAAACCACATCTTTACTCAACAACCACAACCACAACCCATTCCAGAAAAAACCACAAATCCAACAAATAATGATATCCCAATCCTCATCAAAGAAGCCATCGAGTACGAAAGGAAACATCCCAATGCCATCTTATTTGATCTTGAAGACAACAATGACAATGATGACATCACAAATATCCGCAACATCATCAGTGGCTATCAAGCATCAAGCATCTCCCCCGATGAAATACTCAACATTTCCTGCATTGGCCCAGAGTTCAAAAACAGTGATGGCTCATTGGCCCCACGCTTCTGCAGGGTCGTTTGCAAAAATGAATTAAACAAACAAAAATTCATTTACACTATAAACTTACTTGCCAAGAGCAACATCAACCATAAGAATCTCCGTTCTTGCCCTGACCTAACTTTACAGCAACATGTACAGTCCCGTGAACTATGATCTGAACTCAAAAGATTTCAAGAACAAGGAAATACTAACCTATACATTGACTACCGCAAAAGCAAGACCTTCAACTTAAATCCCAAGAACCATCACCCCAACATCCAACAAAAGGCATGCACGCCCCTTACTTACTCGACTCACTATTACATATCTGAAATGCAAACTATTCAACACAAGAAGCCTCTCAAACAAAATGCATGAATTCCTCATCTTACTAAGCACAGCCGCATTCGATATTATATTTGTCTGTGAGATGTGGTTGAATGCATCTTTTCCAGATTCCATTACCACAGTCAGAGAATATCACGTTTATCGATCAGATCACGAAATCCTTGGAGGAGGTGAAGTTGCTAACTTCTATAAAAAATGCAATCTAAAAAAATATTGCAATCTAAAAATACAATCTAAGAAAGATTCAAATTACACAAGAGCTTGCTCTTCCAGAGATCATCATTTGTGAACTGTCCACAAATCATCATTTGTGAACTGTCCACAAATCATCATTTGTGAACCTTAGTACCACTATCCACCTCTTACTATGCTACAGAACCCCTGATTATGACATAGTTCATGCAAACAAACTAACTTCACTGCTGATGCACGCTGGCTCTTGTCCACACCCTATTATTTTCCTTGATGACCTCAATCTACCTCTTATTGATTGGGCCTAAACGAATGTACATCCGAACCCATACATGCAACCTTGTACAATGCAGCTACTACACTGGGACTGGATCAATTAGTAACACTGGACTCAACAACTGCCTCAACCTCATCTTCTGCAACAGCTCAAACTCAATTTATGGCCTACAAATACAAGATCCTTTTTCAAACAGTGACCACAGTATGATTGACTTTGTCTCAATTTATGCCTTCACAAAGGAGATCATAATGATGGATCTCCAAAATACAGTTTCAAAAAAGCCAACTATGATCTCATAGATGCCGACCTATCATCTCTTGATTGGCACATTCTGTTCTCCAATTTTAATACTACAGAAGACCATTATAATGCATTCTTATTTGAACTTGAAAGAGTCATTCAACTATATGTACCAATAGTAACCCCTAAAAGATAATTACCCATAACAATAAGAAAACTCCAATTAAAAAATCACTATGGCGTAAAAACAAAACTAGCTATGTAGCAAACTTTAAAAACTGATGCAACACCTTATGCCAACAGATAAAGGCAGAATGCAAAGGTAATAATTTGCAAAGGCAAATTATTACTGCAAAGAAGAGGAAAACCATTTACGTACAAAATATACCCGCACCTTCTATAATTTTGTAAACACCAAAGTTAAAGACTCAAGAACCATCCCACCTGTAAATGGACCAAATGGGAAAGACTGCAGTGATGAAGCTGTTATGGCCAATCTCTTCAACACATTATTCAGCTCAGTCTTTGTTAATAGCAATGGTTCATGCCCCACATTTCCTAGTCGTACCAAAACTAACTGCAATGATTTACTACATATTGACTTTACAGAAGATAACATAGAAAAGGCATTACATAATCTAAAACCATCCCTATTGTGTGAATACTTCTTAAAAAAAGCTTTCCTCTGCCATAGCAGAATCCCTAAGCATTATACATGATATATCATTCAGAACCAGCTCCTTATTGAACCTATGGTCCTTAGCTAAGGTTATCCTTATCTTCAAAAAAGATAACCCCAGCCTGGTTGAAAACTACAGTCCAATCTCACTGTGTGGTGTCACTTGCAAAGTCATGGAATCAATCATTAACCAATTCATCACCCTCCACTTAGAATCAAACAACCTACTCTCCAAAAAACAATTCGGTTTCAGGCAAAAATTGTCCTGCAACCTACAACTCCTACACTGCAAAAATATATGGACTACTCTACTTGACCAGGGTAAAGCAATAGATGCAATTTACATAGACTTCTGCAAAGCCTTTGATTAAGTGGTACAAGACAAACTACTGTTAAAACTAAACTCTTATAGCATTTCTGGATCCCTTCATAAGTGGATTACTGCATTCCCGTCATACAGGCAACAAATAGTAAATATAGGGAGCGCTATATCAAACCCTGCTCCAGTTAACAGTAGTGTCCCCCAAGGCAATGTTCAAGGACCCACACTCTTTATACTCTATGTAAATGACCTTTGTGATCACCTTATAAGCAACTGCATCCTCTTTGCGGATTATGTAAAACTATTCAACATCACCAACAATGCTACTGCTCTTCAAAGTGACCTTGATTATGTGTCTGAATGGTTAAACAATTGGAAATTCCAAAGCTCAACCAACAAATGCTCTGTCCTACACATTGGTAAAAAAGAAAATCAGTACACCAAATATAAACTAGGTGGATATGACCTCCTTGATGACCCTCACTCTTTCAAGCACCTAGGAGTACTCATATCTAATGACATAAGCATCAGAACTCACTGTAACAGCATTGCCAAAAAGGCATTAAGAGTTGTAAATCTAATCTTACGAAGC
>BHFT01077271.1:0-14665 GCA_004320025.1 Laticauda laticaudata | reverse complement strand
CAGCCATTCAATGTTCCTTTATGGATCACCATGCCGTTGAGACCTCATTGTCAAAGCTATATGTAGAAGTCTTCTATGCCTAGTTTCATACATGCACAATGTGTGCATATTTTCTTTTGTGTGAGTACTATCTGGGTGGGAAATCACCTGGAAAGTGCCAGGCAGAAAGTTCAAATATGTTCAGAAGGTTGCAATGGCAAATACTTCTGGTATTGCTGTCAGGAAAAGCTCTAATGCCCATTATCAGGATTGAATTGACCCTTTACCTTACTTTTCCCCTGAATTACAGAAGTTCCATAAGCATCATTGTCTCTCTCTCTCTCTCTGTGTGATGATTGCATCATCAATGTGTTGTGTGTGTAGTGTATGATGTATGTATGTAGATGTATGGTTAATGTATGTATGTATGTATACAATCTCAATGATGCCCAAGTCATGGTTTGTCCTAAAGGGTGCTTTTTTCTTGAAGACAACAGGAAGCAGATTCCGCGTATGCTTGCATTGTTTTTTAAAAAATGTTTCACTTCTATCCAAGAACGACAAACTGAATAATAGATGAAGAATCTCTGGGATGATGGAAAGGAGTAGCGCAGAAAACACGAGTTCGTACAGAGGATAAAAAAAGTCAAGAAGTCCAAGTTGACTTTTCGAAAAAAAGCATCGTTTGGACATTTGTAATATGTATGTTGTTATAAACAAGAGGAACTCATTGTTACCGCACTTTCACTTATTTCCGACATACTGCACATTTCTTCAATTGATTTCCTAATTTTGTTCAGTTTGGTTTTTTTAGTCAACAATGGTAAAAATACACTCTTGTTCTGCCAGTAAATATCTTGGGAACACTGCTGCAGTGTAGAAACAGATGGCAATTACGATCCATGCTCTTTGCCAACTCAGTCACAGATTTCCTTGCAGCACTGGCATATACAAATGAGCAGTGTGAACACATTAATTACAGCAGTTTAACATCTACTTTCATTAGCCTCTATGTTCCTTTCCAGGTGGATAGTAAGAGCCTCAAGTAGATGTCTACATACCTCTATGGAATAAATAGAAGCCGATCGATATGCGGCTATGCATTGCAACTTGATTGTGCTAGATTCGTAAGAAGCACAATGAGCTGGATAACAACGAATGTCTGTTAAAAAAGGGCTATAAGCCTCAGAGGAAATTATTGAATCAGTTTGGCACTATATAGTCCATTTTGCTTTCTGAAGTATTTACTCTTAGAGTTATTAGATATTGAGCAGTCTCCTATAAATCGTTATAGGTTGGTTCAATTTACAGTTATTGTACTGTGTGCACAGTTCAGAACATTCCATGAACAGGGGCGCGGAATCTTGCAGGATAAGTGATAAACATGTAATTATAACTCAAGGTTAATTCAGCAAAGCTCCATGATAAGCTGAATTTTGGGGATTCTAATACATTCTTGGCTTCATTCTAATGCGCACTTATCCTCGTATACTATATGTGTTGCGGTAAAAATGTACACGCCATCTTGGAATTAGAAGTCATTTGGAAACCAACCTCAGTGGTCTCTTCGTTCTCCTTTTGAAAAACAAATGTTCAGAGAAAAAGGGATAGATAGACAGTGGAGAAACGAGAATATTGCATTTAAGTGAAATGGGTCCCAGAGATTCTGATGCTAAAACAGTTCAAGATAAATAGGTGTGATGTGTTATGAATGTCATAGGCTCATATTCTAAAGTGATTGAGACTCTCGCTTTGTGGGCCCAGTGCAGACCTCGAGATGATCTTAAGCTGTGTATAAAAACACTTCTCGCTGTCTATGTCGGTGTCATCATATGTAGAGATAGTTACGGAGTAGAGGTCTTTTTCACGATGATGAGAGCGTGTTTGAAGATATTTTCTAGTGGTATATTATTAGGCTTTTGCTATCAGCTGAGAGGTTGTCAGTTACTCGCGCACGAGGATGAATGCTTTAAATAAACACATTCAGCATGTTGATCCTTTGGGAAATAAAAGATGTTGAAGAGTCTAGATTTGATCCGACGTAATGTTCGTTGTGAGGTTGGGGCTCTGTATAAGCGCTCGGACAAATCACTGGAGTGGATGGACGACCAGTAGCTAACTTTTCAATAGGTTTGTTAAATTATTTGTAACCATGTTGGTTGTAGTGTATGCTGCCTTAATTTTTGTGGTCCGTGCGCGATCGTGATCTTCGCACGACTCGGTATCACGCACTCATCATCATGGCGCTAAGGATGTGGCTGTTCTCTGGAGAGTGATAAGTTGTAATAGCAGGTGCGCGGGATACAGAGATAAAGCTTCGACAAATACCTGGAAAGCTCCAAGCTACTGCTCCATCTTCCAGCATTACAGCAGGCTGGACTGGTGTAGTGCATTACTAATGATTTTTTATAAGTCAGATTTGGTCATCTGAATAATCTAATAAACATTTATATGGCGTGCCATCAGGTGGCTCCATAAACCTAACACTGTTTCAAGCAGTTTATCCACGCTCACAGTAGTTTTCCGCTTGATGCCATTCGATAATATTCAATGTACAATTACAATGGTGGCCCTGAGTCATATCGTGCGGATGTAAGTCGACAGAGAGAGAACTAGCCGTGTTCTAGATGCAGATTGCACTCTCATGTTGGGGATAGCATCTATGTGTCGTGGAGATGTTAGTAGAGAGTGAGTCTGGGACAAGTGTAGTGGATGTACAGCATCCAATCCACGTGAACACTATCCTGAACATCAGGTAATCAGGTTATCTTTCTTGAAAGGTTGAAGTCGCTGATGGTCAGGTGTTGTAAGGGCTGCAGTGTGTAGATCGGTGAGTTTGACGGCGTAGGATGCGGATGCTTTGGCTAAAAATCTCCACACCTCACGCATCTACGTACTGAGTTGCAGATTCTCAGTCTTAAAATCTTGACTGGCAAATTGTTCAGACGCGGTGGTCATGATTACGTAATAAAATTGCCTGAACAAGTGCCGTCGGTAGTGTATTCAAGGTGGTGTTTTTATGATATACGATTGTGTTGGAGCAGATCCCGTGTGCTGGGCGGAGCAGGGCTGTGTAATGAGAGGTCTTGCTATGCTTAAAATTAAAGAGTAGTGTGCAGGTATTTAAGGACAGGAGGCTCGCTGTGTGTGTCTCCTAATGAGCGAGCCAGTCTGTGTTCTCGCAGAGTTAAAGCGTATTCCCAGACAATATGCAAGAGAATAGCCAATGCTGGACCATTTTGGAGTGTAGTCCCCCAAAGGTGGGCCTGCGGTGTACCGCTCGGTATTTGAGGCTGAAGGGTATAAATTGACGGTGTTATCTGATCTTTGTTACAATCATCATCTATAGCATCTGTGGGAGTTGTCTTACAGGTTGCTTGGGATGGATGGGAAGGGCGTAATGACGATGATGGTCGTGGAACTGGCAGTCTGGCGTCGTTGTCCGGAATCTCTGTGCTTTTTATTGTCATTTTCTCTTTAATGGACTTTAAAAAAAAAACCCAATGACACACAACATGGAAGATACAAAAAAAATAAATTGAAAAATTAAAATAAAAATAAGATAGATTCTCAAAGGAGGTATTAAAACAGGAATACTCAGATATGGGCTGGAGACCTTTGATATGATTGAGAAGTGATATATACAATCTCCGAGATAGTTGGTGTATTAGGATTCGTCACGAAATAGAAGGCGTTGCCATGATAGCCAGAGACATTAAAACAACGCATTCGCAATCATAAAGACTAGTGGTGGTGGTTGTCGGAACCTGCATGTGAGGGGGAAGCCTGAAAGCATTCTCCTTTCATTCTAACCCATGGATACTTCTTGCTATATAACGATCATTATGACTTTGTGCTATTAGAGAAGACACAATTACTCAAACGACGTTGTGCTGGAGCGCCTTCACCCATATATATACCAATATGAATATTACCAAGAATGCCTTGGGTTAGTGGGGAGATGTAGATGTCACACTATTTCAGGATCGATTCCTTGGCGTGGCGGGATTGAAGGCATAAACATGACTTTTCATGGGGGCCCTTTTCATCTTTGTACTATATATAATTCCCATCGTGTACCGACTTAAAGAATCTATATCGAAAGAAGTATGAGGTTTGTGAAGTGTGATTATTTTAAATGCCACAGTTAAAAAATGAGGATACTGCATGCGCGAGATGATAACGGACGACATGCTGAGAATATAAAAGGGGTTAATCCGGGAGGCAGCGTGAGGCCCACGGATACGAGCGCCTATGTAATATGCTAGGAGTTATGTTGGAATTTCAGGCCAAAATCCAGAAAAGATATCATTGGTGGTGTATGAGGACGTACTGAGTGTGTTCCTAATGATGTTAGTAAGAGTAAGTAAGAACTTTAAAGGGAGAATATTTGTAATTCAGGGTTGAAAAATGAGGGATGGCCCTTGTTACTCTCTGATGGCATTGCTTGTTTTCTGCAAACGTTTCATTGCCCTAACTTAGGTAATATGCATCCAGTTTGGCTACAGGAGGTGTGTTTATATTACTATCACAGAAATATAAACTGACAAGATTAAAAACAGCACTCCTTACCAGCACTGATGAAATGTTACTAGTTTTAGGGCAATGAAACGTTTTCCCAGAATGATGGCAAGCTCAGAGAGCACCAAGGAGCCCTCAATAATAACTGTGCTTTTCTCCAGTCCCATGAAGCTTATACCCAAATATTAACCATCAGCTTTCAAAGCCAATCTTTGGAAGTTCTTTTAAATGGGATAATCAAAGAACCCTAGCAAATACTTAAAATGCGTGTAGATGTAGGGCGATGGCAAGAAAGGTTCCGCCCAATATTATTTCAAAGATAAGATTAATCTTCCCTGGCTTGAGGCTTCCAGAATCTGATGATTGAAATGAGATGGAGCTTTAATATTCAGACTAGCTTTGTTTGGGGGAAGCATACAAGGTCCCATTTTGGGAGATGTGTAAATTTGCTAAATCCAGAAAAAGTTTTACAAAATGCAGTGCAAGCTTACATATAGGATAGGTTCAGTGGTGGGATTCAACTTTTTTTTACTACCGGTTCTGTGGGCATGGCGTGTTTTGTGGCATTTGGCAGGGAAGGATACTGTAATCTTCACTCCTAAGGGGGAAGGATATTGCAAAATCCATTCCCATCTCCACCCCTACATACTCCTTTCAGCTCCATTCTTCTGTGGCAGTGGCAACAAAAAGACCCAGGGAGACGAGGCTGTGCGACGATTCGAGCTGGGAGTCATGAAGAAGAGAATAGATAAGGGTGGGCCAGTCAGAGTTGGTATGTGCTGGTTCTCTGACTACTAAAATGTCCGCTACCAGTTCTCCAGAACTGGTCAGAACCGGCTAAATACCACCTCTGGATAATGTTTCTGTAAGTGAAAGAATACATAATGGTTCTATTGTTCATTTATGGGAAGAAATGTTGCCCGTCCCATCTCTTCTTGATCTAACTTTTTCTTGAAAGCCTGGTTTTTTTTACATAATAGTACGCAGTTATATTGGAATTAGTGTATATATCAACCACAAACTAAGTTGTGTATGTGTGTGTGTGGTGTTCATGTGTGTGGTTCTATATTCTATCTGTCTGTCCTGTCTGTCCTGTCTGTCTGTCTGTCTGTCTGTCCTGTTCTGTCTATCTATGGCAGAACATCTTTTGGCATGTTTCGGGTGGTCTTTTTCCCCATGTAAAGGGCTAAGGTCACACGGCAACAGATGCAAAACGTATGTAAAAAGGACACGCGGATGAGTTAAATTTCCTCCGTTGTTGATCCACTCCTCAAATAGTGCCCCAATTTGCATAACAGGAGCAGACAACAATGGAAAGGAACGGATGTGGGGAGTGATGTACAAGGATGTAAAGCGGATGTTTGTAGGAAAGCTAGTGGATGAAAGCGAGATGGAAGCAGATGCCACATCCACAGGGCTTCCGGGGGGAGACCAGCAAAGCGTTATGGTAAGCGGAAGGAAACGGATGCATAGCGGATGCATAGCGGATGAATGTGGATGCATCACAGACGCCTATAGGATGCATAGCAGATGCATAGCGGGTCAAGCGTTCTCAGTGCACATAGGGAGGATGAATTTGGCTATAAGCTCATGGATTATAAAGGAAGTGTCAGCCTCGGCGAAGCAGTCAGCAATTGCAGGAGGAAAAGATCCTTCTTGCCGCAGAGACAGTCTTGGGAGGAAACTCCGTATGGGGAAGAAGAGAAGCCTGTGCCCCTACTTCCTGCCAGCCCTGGCAAGAAGGACACCACCATCCACCCGTGGACGCTGACCCTGAAGCTGCTGGTGCTTCTGCTGCTGCTGGTGGTGCTGGCTTGTGGTTGCTGCTGCTGGTGGCTTCTTCCTTGCTGGTGCTGCTGCTGGTGGTTGCCTGGTGTCTGCTGGTAGCTGACTACCTGCTGCTGGCTGTCCCCCTTTTGTTTCGTGCTTCTCCTGCTGGCTTGCTGCTGTGGTGGAACCAGCCCAAGGCCCCTCAAAGCCTGCTGTGCTGAAGGCCCTGAAGGCCCTGCCAGAGGAGGAAGAAGCAAGGCAAGGAGAAGGGGGAGGAGGAAACAGTACTTCATTTCGGGAGGTACCATGAGACGGAGGTCTGGAATGGTGAAGGGAGAACAAGTACCCGTGTGGAGAAGGCCACAGGCTCTATCGGCTACTTGTCAAGTGAAGCCGGCAGCATGGAGACAGAAGGCAGAGAGCCTGGGCTACACTTCAGATTCTCTCATTGGGCATAGGTCTTGTGGGTGGTTGAAGCACACGGTACACCCTGGTAATGGGCAATGCTGCAGAGCGCTGAAGAGATCCGGGCAGGCGCTGTCAGACTACTGACGCGGGAGACTCTATTCAATGGCCAGATGGCAGCTTCCCTGAAGGGTGAGATCTTTGGCCGCCGAGGAGGTCAGCCTCTTGTTATCGAACACGCCCTCTCCCTCAGGATCGCCACAGAGAGCTCACTCCTCTTTCCCAGCCAGAGAAGACCAGCCTAATACAAAGTGTCCGCAGGTGTCCTTTGGAGGGCCCCCACGACAGAGACCACACCCCACAGTGCACTCCCCGTGCAGAGTAGGACGTGGATGGATCCCCTGTCTCAGATGGAGCAAGAAGAGGGCAAGCCAACCGAGAGACACACCCACACTCACCCTCAGCGTCCACCCTCCACAGAAAAGCAGGCAGAGAGGCAGATGGGAGGGACAAGAGACACACTGGTCCTCTGGAGATCAGGGACCAACAATCAAAGAAAGTCACAGATCTCCTCTCTTCATGCTGGTCCACTTTTGACATAACCAATCCTTCCAACCCGCAAGGCCCTTTCATCACGTACGTGGGCCAGACCCTCATGGACATGCCCGAGGCCCCAGTACCAAAGCAAATAAAGGAGAGGATCAGCTCTTCTGCACCACCATCCTCAGGCCCAGGTGAACCTGCTGCTATACCTCACTCCATGTTTGCTCCTCCACCCCAGGTGATGTCAACAGCCACTTCCACCAGGATTTCAGCAGCCCAGCCTACCAAGCCTACCAACTACCAAGGAACTTCCTCACAGCAGAAGCAGCCCTTTCCCAGTCCAGACCCAGGGTTTCTCGGACAGCCCAACAGATGCCCATACGAACGCTCAGCTTGACCCAAGGTGCAGACCAGACAGTCCCACTACACTCCTCCTTCCCTCCACCCACAGCCAAGCCCTTTCCTCAGACATCTGTCATCAGTGTTTGGCTCCTCACATCCCAGGTCCCTTGAGGAAGTGCCTCTCAACCCCATGGGACTGAGTTGCAGCTCCTCTGAGAGCTTCCTGCACACACCATCTCCTGTTGTAACTCTCGGGCAAGGCACCCCAATGGGTGCCTCAGACCCCACTCCAGAACCAGCCAACTCCACTGTCCTGGCCCCTTTACATCTGAGACCAGTCGGGCATGCCTCAGGGTGCTGAAAAGAGGTGCCAGAGATTGAGTTGTTACCTGCTACCTTATCCCTTTTGCCTTAAGAGACCACTAATACTTGGGTCATTTTGTTTTTTAATAAAGTATACAGTTTGTTATTAATAAAGGTTTTAATCTTTGCTTCCACACACTTGGTTCATTTTTTTTTATTTTTAATAAAGTGTTGGGGAAAAACTTTGAAAAAGGGTTAAAGCATTTTGCATGCTTGTCGGATTGGTAAGGGAATAGCTTGTGGGACTGGATAAGGATAGCTGTGGGAATAGATAAACCTTCCAGTGCCAACAGCATAGTGGGACTGTATGGTCCACCCTCCCAGCTGCCCACACATATGGATTTATTATCAATAACAATTTTATAAATTGATCCACAACATTTCAACATCAAACCAAAACTTCTTATTTAATGCGCCTATTAATTGTAAGGCCACTCAACATACAGGCACAATATCATCAGTGTGATGAGACGGCTGAAGGAGCAATCCATTAATGCATTACCATCCTGTCTTGCCACTTCCACTGCTCGCACTGGGGAGTTGCACCAGTGTTTCAGGAGGTTGCGCTGCTTCTTTCCCATCCATGTGAAGCTCTGTAGGGTCTTGCACATCCACAGTGTCATCAAGTTTAGTCCTTGCCTCCATTCACCAGGCTCCATGTCCCCATTGGCCGTTGTTGATGGTCCATGAGCCTGTTCTGAAACAACTGGGTAGCTGGGTGGCACATGAATTGTGCAGGAATGCAGCAAGCTTCACGATGCTCTTCATGGTCTGTGGGAGGATGCTGTATGGTGGTGAGAAGTACCTGGAACCTTTGTTGGCCAGGAATGCCAAAGGTGTTCTCCACCAACGCCGCCTTGCCCTGGACAGCCTGTAGTTTGAATGATCCTCTCTTTACGGGTGAAGGTATCTGGAGTGTAGGGCTTCATGAAGGTAGGTTCTTGAGGGAAAGAAGGCATCATCAACCCATGATGAAGTAGGCAACATCTGTGTGTCGTTGGGGTGGGGGTCTGGATCTGGAACCCATGATGAGGTTGCGTTCTCAGCCGCACCCTTGTTGTTCACTGGCGTTTATATCTGGGCATTACTGAAGTTGACTCGTTGCTGAAGGCATCGATGTACATGAACTTGTAGTCAGCATCGACCATGGCGAAGAGGATGCTGCTGAAGAAGCCCTTGTAGTTGTAATAAGTGGGACCCTGGCGTTGGCTGGCGTTTTGGCAGGCTACGTGCTTGCCATCTATGGCTCAACGGTGTGGGGAAAGTTCCACCTTGATACCACTGTTCTGCAACTTTTCTTCCCATCCTATCTTCAGTGGGAGGGGCACTGGGGAGCTCTCCAGGTTATTCTTCAATGATGGCCTGCACCACTTTCTCTGAACCACAATGCTGATGGTGTTGTGTGGCACGCTCACAGCCGTTACTGCATGCTCCTGTAACGTGGTCCTGAGTGCCAGGTTGCGCCAGAGTCAGTGGCCACCTTGAGCCAGGGTCCAGGCTGGGCCGGAAGTTGGTGTTGGCCTTTGGTCAACCTGGGTCTCAGCCGCTGCACAACTTCATCAAACATGGCTGGCGGCATCTTCATGAAATTCTGAAATGCTCACGAGTGTCCTTCGATCCTCAGCTTCCCCATCAGTTGTTCATAACAGTCACGTACTCGGCTTCTTCTCGCGATCCATCTTCGGGACCCCAGACACTTCTTGGACGCCTCCTTTCTTCGCATAGAACAGGGTGAAATGAGCCTGTAGAGGCTTTGCACTGGTTGTAGAATGATGGTGGCTTACCAAAAAGGATGTGCGATGATCATGCTGGAGATGACTGGATGCTGTGGAAAGAGCAAGAGCAAGAAGCCAAGGCTGAAGAACTGTCGCACACCCGGGCCTGCTGGACTGAAAGTGATGATCCATGTTGATTTCCTCCCCTTTTTAATAGAAATATCAGTTTTTTCTGCTAGGTGTCCCTTCCACAAACTCTAGGCATCCTCCAGACATCCTAAATTATCCGAGATAACGTCCCATACGAACGTTTTGTTCATTTTCATGCTTTCCTATATGAGATGCCATCTGCTTTACAATCATCCTTTTCTAATGTCCTGTGCTGTACTAACGCTGTTGGGATGTTCTGCCGTGTTCATTTGCGTACCTTGCCAGGTTTCCTCCTCTTTCCCTCTTTTCCTGCTTATCCCGCTGCAGCGGATGTGAGTTTCGCGGAATGTCCAGGAGGATGCCGATGGAGGATACATCAGTGAGTGTATGGATGAACAAACGGACATAGAATGTTTGTTGGTCATATGTGTGCGGATGTAAGATCGTACGCGGCGGAAAGTTCAATCCACTCAAAAAGTTTTGTGCAGCTCAAAACTTTATCAAAACTTTTTGAGCGGATGAAATAGCAGTAGATGGATGTTTTACAGATAGAGCATATGAAAGACGTACGCAGTGAAAAGACCTTAACACACCTAGAGCTACATACCTGTACCCGTGAAAATCTATGAATATGTATGTATGTATGTATGTATGTATGTATGTATATGTATATTTGTTTTTTTTAAGTTTTCGCAGGTACTTAGATGTGTGCTGTTCAGCTTCCTTCGGGTATTATCCCATATACATACATATATGTATATGTATATATATTAGCCTATATAGATCATATCAATGTACAGGTTCAAACACATAATACCAATAAAATTCCAGATGGACAATTTAAAATGAGAGTAGGGTAAAATACAATAATTTAATACATAAATATGTAAAATAGAATAAAATGACATAAAATTATATTTCTATATTACCCCTGCAATCTATCCCAATCAGGCCCACATACACCAATCTCAGTCGGACCATTTTAGTCAGAAACTGTGCTGTATTGAATGTCATTTTCATATTCTGGCCACGCATGAGGTATGTAGTTTTAATATGGGCCTCCCATGGGGTTATATGTTTATTATGTGGTTCAAGGTACTTATCTCTCACCCCCTACAGCAATTGAATAATATATGAGTCAGATCTTCTATCTCTTCATCTCCATAGATATATGCACGTTCATTGTGTGGGACAGAATGGAATCTCCCAAATCTAATCATTATATCAATTTGTTTGAATCTTGCTCAAGTTTTTTTCCCCAGAAAAAGAAGTATTGCAATTTTTTGAAGTTTAATAATATTAAAAATAAAGTAGGGATGTTTTTGAAATTATCAAGTCCAACAGAGTAAACACTGCAAAGGGACCAATTTAAAGTAAATAATTCCTGCCCCTGCCCTTTGAAACTAGGTTCACACAGTGTTACATCACAAACCAGGATTAACAAGGCATCGTTTCTGTGTTTATACAACAGGCTACATCCAAGGAAAGAAGAATGAATTATGGGTAAACACAAAGGCCTGGTTCACACAACATGGCAAAGCATTTACTGGGTTTCAACAAAACTCTGAACACAAAAACTTCATTTCAGTCTAGCCAAGTAAGTGCCAGGCAACAAGTACTTAATAACTTACTGTACTGATACTTTTAATTTTCCTCATAAAAATTAAGAGTTTGTGAAAGTTAAACCCATTTCTAATTTTTTCCTACAGACCTAAAATGCCCAAAAAGGATTTTAGGGGAGAAGGTGAAAGGCAAGTTAGATTGCATTGTCTCTCCTTTTCTATCTTAGAAAACCTGTACAGAAAAAAAAGGGGAAATAGAAGCACTATTTATCCTGCATTCTATGCAGAAATTAGATTTGTTTTCCCCTCTTCCTAAAAATAAAAATACTTTTGTCTACAATTGTGTTGATTTCCATTACCTTATAATGCAAACAATTAATGTCTTATTTTTCCAAGAAGCTGGATTTCTTGCAAAAATATTACCATCCAAATTTTTTTGGAAGTAGGTGGGCACTCTCAACAGGAAAGGGAAATTTGCTTGAATTTTGAAGACAACTTATATTTTAAGTGGAATGAAATAATAATTACAGCAACAATCAGTGAACCCCAAAACAAATAATTAGGATGGGCTGCTTTTAACTCCCAACTCAGCTGTAAAAGTTTCACTGAAAATTTTCATTGGAATTTGGAATCAGAGAAGGAAACACAAATTACAGGGATCTATTTCCTTTCCTGCCACATCTTTTGGAAAAATGTCCCTTTAAGGGTTACTATAACCAAGGAGACTTTTGAAGCAATAAAAATTAAATAACTGGAAGGTGAATTTCACAATAATTTATCTGTTCTGTAGCTAGCCTCATAACTGGGCCCCTCCCACCTACCCACCCCAAAACACAAGGACTGGGAAGTTTTCTAAATTGAAAAGGGATCCTGAACATTTGAGATAGAACCCATCCATCTTTGCATGAGAAAATAACATATTCTAAATTTATAGGAAACCAAAGTTCCTGTTTCAGCATATTGTGAGTATTTAGCATGTATTTTGGGAAACTGCAAGGCTGCATTTAAAGAAATATGTGCTGAATCATCAGGCTTCTGTATTGAGTTTGTATGTGGGTCAGGGTCTCACAGCCGTTGGTTTTAAATTTGAGGCGAGCCTACTCATTGCTGGCACGAATGTTTTTTTTTCTACATCCTGATTGTTGGGGAGTTCTTGGTCTGTGGTTTATTGACTTGGAGTCCTTCACACTGAGCCAATGCTGCACTGAAAGCCTCCAACACAAGAACAAAGTTGTTTGCCAGCGCAATCAAGCCACAAACAGACAGAAGAAACCAGAAACAAGTCCGACCAATCAACAAACTCCAAGTCAATGAACACAAAGAACCCAGGTTAATAGCAATCAGAATGACACCTCAAATTTAAAAACCAGGAGCTGTGAGATCTCACATCCATACAGAAGCCTGATGATCGGCAGAGTGATGATTCTCTGAAAGTGTTGCTACAACTTTAACAGGCACTACAATGATCGTGGGATATCATACCTCGAAGGAAGCTAAACAGCACACAATGTAAGTACCCGCGAAATAATTATATATAAATATATATATATATATATATATATATATATATATAGTATATATATAATAATATGGACGATCTTATGGTTATCGGGTTTTTCTCGTCCGCGTGAGAATGGGAAGTGAATCTAGGCACGTTTCGAACTGAAGTCTCATTTACATCATCTCAGGCTTGTTTCTCAGCCCTCTGTGCTTTCTCAGAGTACAAATGTGAGCTTGGCAGCTGCTTCTTCCCTTTTAACTTGCTAAGTGGAGGTTTGTGACCTTGAATGGGTGGGGGTTTGGCTGTGCTTCCTGATTGGTAAGGGGGTTGGCTCTGTGTTTTATGGCTGGGATGGTGTATCTCTGCTTAGTGGGGGCCTGGTGGTGCTCAGGTTAGTCCTATAGTATAGGCTTAGGGGAATTTGAGGGCTGTGAGGCTGTGAAGTCTTGTTGTTTGGCTTCGTGCTTCGTGGTCGTGCGCCACATCTTCATGTGGATGTCATTTGCTTCTCTTGTATGGGTCAGAGGGGTTGAAGCGGGTAGTGGTGCAGCTGCAGTATGGCTCGGTTCGTATTCGTGTAATGCTGCTTCTAATACATAACGATATGTGTGAGTTTTTTTCTGCGTGAAGTGTGTGGTAAGCATCTGTGTGTGGCACATTGTGGTGGTGGTCTGCTGTTCATTCGTCATATTAGGGTACTCTCGTTTTATTAATGAGGGCAGGTTTCCAAACTGTTTGGTAGGCGGGAGGTATCATTCTCGTTTATTCATGCTGTGTGGGCCGTTTTTTCTATCGTACTATGGGTTCTCTGATTATTCTGTTGTGAAGGTTCGGTTTGGCGATAGTTCTGGTATTTTTAAAGTCAATTTCATGGTTCCTTGTGGCTTTGAGGTGTTGGACCACCCGGAAGAAGGTCAATGTCTGTCTCTTTTTTGATATATATATGTTTTTTTAAAGTTTCGCAGTTACTTACGAGTGTGCCTGTTCAAGCTCCTTTGGGTATTAATCTGCCACGTCATTTGTAGTGCTGTTAAAGTTGTAAGCAACGTTTCAGCAGAATCTCATCTGCTCATCATCAGGCTCTGTATTGAATTCGTGATGCTCGGGTTCAGACTATCACGCCATTAGTTTCATACATTTTGAGGCTATCTAGCCTATTGCGTCCCAGGCCTGGTTTTTTTTTAGCATCCTGATTGGTTTGGGATCTTGGTCTGTGTTTATTGTTCTTGGAGTTTGTTTGATTCGGTGGTTTCCTGGTTTCTTCTGTCTGTTTTGTGGCTTTTGAAATTGGCTCGGCAACAACTGTGTTCTGTATTGGAGGCTTACGTCGCAGCTTGGCTTTCATGTGACAAGGACCAGCTAATATCTCTTAGGAAGCTAGGTTCATCTGGTGCCTGGTGGGGGGGTGTTTGAGCTGGGAGGGTATCAGGGGGAGTCCTGTTTGTGCAGTTTGCCTTGTTGGTGGTGTGGATATCTTTCTTTGAGAGTGCAGGCTCAAATGGAATGACAGGCCTGGTGAATATCCTCTCTTTTATTCCTCTTTCAAGTTCTTTTTCAAATCTCTATGGCTTCTCTGATGATTCTGTGGCTGGGCGCTTTCTATAAGTGGCTAGGTTTTGGTGCCATTTGAAGTTGATGTATGAACCTGTGGCTGTTCACTGTGTTGGAACTAGTGAGGAGCGTGTGTTCCAGCTTTTTTACGGCACTATTTTTTGTGTTCATTCCAGGCGGTACCTTATTCTCTAGTGATCTGCCCAAATTATTGGCCGAGCATTATTGCACAAGGGGAACTTCGTATCAATGCCTTGGTTTCC